>MU788152.1:26735-41834 GCA_026770625.1 Nicotiana glauca
AGTGGCGACTCTGAATAATTAATAACCAAATCCTGTTCCGATTGTCCTTTAATTGGAAAAACTCCTTTACGCCCTGGCGGGTGTAGGTAAAACGGAGGTGTGACAATGCTTAACTCAGGGATTAGAGCCCTAATGCTGGCTAAGGAAAGTTGCTCGACTCAGGGATTGGAGCCCTAATATCGGCTAAAGGAAAAAACGCTCAACTCAGGGATTGGATCCCTACTGTTGGCTAAAGAACGCTCAACTCAGGGATTGGAGCCCTAATGTTAGCTAAAGGAAGTCGCTCAACTCAGGGATTAGAGCCCTAATATTGGCTTAGGAAAACTGCTAGACTCAGGGATTGGAGCCCTAATATCGTCTAAGAAAGCGCTCAACTCAGGGATTGGAGCCCTAATGTCGGCTAAAGGAAAAAACGCTCAACTCAGGGATTGGAGCCCTAATGTCGGCTAAAGGAAAAAACGCTCAACTCAGGGATTGGAGCCCTAATGTTGGCTAAAGGAAGTCGCTCAACTCAGGGATTGGAGCCCTAATGCTGGCTAAGGGAAGTTGCTCGACTCAGGGATTGGAGCCCTAATATCGGCTAAGAAAGCGCTCAACTTAGGGATTGGAGCCCTAATGTCGGCTAAAGGAAAAAACGCTCAACTCAGGGATTGGAGCCCTAATGTTGGCTAAAGAACGGTCAACTCAGGGATTGGAGCCCTAATGTTGGCTAAAGGAAAGTCGCTCAACTCAGGTATTGGAGCCCTAAAGTTGGCTAAGGAAAACGCTCAACTCAGGGATTGGAGCCCTAATATTGGCTAGGAAAGTCGCTCAACTCAGGGATTGGAGCCCTAATATTGGCTAGGAAAGTCGCTCAACTCAGGGATTGGAGCCCTAATGTTGGCTAAAGGAAAACGCTCGACTCAGGGATTGGAGCCCTAATGTCAGCTAAGGATAGTCGCTCAACTCAGGGATTGGAGCCCTAATGTTGGCTTAGGATGTAACAGTTTTTTTTTTTTTGGGAATTCTAAACTATCCTCTTTTTTGGGGTTTTCTTCTTTGTTATCTCCCTTTTTGATAAAAAGTAGGAAAGAATACGGAGGAAACTTCCCTTTTGCGCCATTATTTGCTGTAAAACCGTTTCAACACTTGTGCATTTTTCTTTCTTTTAGTCGTACCTGCTTCTTGCACGATTGCTTTGGACAGTACATGTTTCAATTTTTCAAACAAAGATCAATTGTTAGTTTGAAATGGTGATTGGTTTTGTGGCCTTCATTGTACTTGGTCATTTTATCCCCGCCTTTTTTCTGCCGAGAACTCTGCCGTTAATTGGTATTCAAGGGCGATCCCCTTCCGGCCGATAGGACCTAACTTTCAGGATTCCATGATGATTTGCCCTTGTAAGGCTTTGATCCTTTCATTCGATTCTGCTCTTGAGGCCTTTGTCTTTAACTTTCCCTCCTTTCCAATGTTTGGTCAGTTGGGATTGGCTTAATACATCCGCCGAGGCTGGATCCTCTTCTCTTATCTTTTGCGAGGTGAAGCCCTATAGCAACTAGTCCTGCCACCTTTCTTTGTAACAGTTTCGGGATTCAGAGTTAAACCGAAAGGGATTCAAGGAAAAGCAAACCAGAAAGCAGGGTAATGAATTTTAAATAGAAGCGTCCTTTTCGGGGGAAAAGAATGACTTATTTGGGGTGCATGCTGACTTCAAATGGACATGACATGCTTCTAGGACTGGATTCCCGACCCGCACCAACTTCCATCTTCTGGTGAAACCATCGATTCGTATTTCCGAGCCAGGGGACCTTGCCAGGACTTTCAGTGATGCGATATCCTCTTTTCGGCCGACAGCGCCCTTTGCGGGTTTTTCGCTAATCGAACTCTCTCATTTCACTTCTCACCGTCGCCCGATAGCGCTCTTTGCGAGTTTTCACTAAGAAGGCTCTCTCATTCTCATTTTTTCGACTCCCGTCGCTTTATGGTGCCCGAAGATTTTCACCGATAAGACTCTCTCATTTTATTTCTCTCAGTTTAGAATGCATCAGCTTTATATCAATGATATTTCTCAGCTCTCACGCCTTTGGTAATTGATCCGAAGGACCTGCACTTAGTTTCGGGTAAAAAGAGTTGCGGACGGGATTACAACTTTGGAACCATTCGATAGGCTCATGGTCGAACCATTATAACATCTGCCCCAGTTTCACCTTTTGGGAAATTTGGATTTTTGGTGTGGTGTGACTGAACCTCAGAGAGAGGCTGCCTACGTATACTTTCGGAATCAAGTCGAACGTAGTTCAGGCAAACTTTGTTTTTGATTTTTCTTTTGTTTTTGTATTTTGTTTTGTTTTCTCTTTGTTTTTCCTTTTCCTCTCTTTTTTCATTTTTTTCATTTTCTTTGTCGTTTCTTCCTTTTTGTATCTTTCTTTTTCTTCTCCTTTTTCATTTTTCCCTTTTTTTATTCTTTATTTTATTTTTTCAATTTTTTTTCTATAACACTTTCAGGTTCCAAAGAGGGTAATCAAAGAAGAGTAACCGGCTCAAAGGGTTTGCAACGGGTTGAATATTTGGATAGTAAGAAAGAAAGCTTTCTTCATCCCAACCAGAGAATATTAGAACTATATAGAGGATCAAACATAGTACCTTTTCACTGCATTTGCATTGACAGTTGTTTCAGGGATATTTCCTTCGATGTGTCCCAAGTACAACGTACTCTTTTGGCAGTACTCCTGTTGTAATGTATGGAACTTTCCACTCTGGAACCAATTTTCATTCAGCTGTTCCAACTCTTATTTTATTTCCTTAGACTTTATCTTCATTGAGATCTAATCCTTGATTCATTATTTCGAAGTCTGGCAGCTTTCAGGATCCGGGCATGAAGTCCGCAAGCATGTCATGTTATTGAAATCTGCATTTAACAGAACTGAAAAGAGAATAAGAAAAATGACAAGATTAAGAAAAGAGACATTCCTGAACAATGAAATATTAATTTCATTTGATTTTTTTTATTATTATTTTTTTGTTTTTTGATTTTTTTTTCAATTTTGAAGAAGAAGGGTTTACGTCGGAAAGTAAGACAATAAAGTAAAATATCCGGATCACACCCTGATATAATCCGGACGCAGAAAGGATAGCAAGACTGGCTACTGAGACTCCCATTTGATGGAGAACTTTTTTTTGGCTTTTCTTCTGTCTCAACAATGGGCGCAATAGACTTTAGTGCCGGATCAAATTCCTCAGCTTCACAGATCATTCCGACTATTGGCCCGATGTTGTGGGCAGACAACAAATTGTTCATCACATCAGGAGCTTCTTCCTCCCGAAAAATAATTCTTTCAGCTTCAACCAGATTTTCAATCGCCCTTTTGAGGGTCCAACAGTCCTCTGTATTGTGTCCCACTGCTCCAGAGTGGTATTCACATATAACATCAGCTCGGTGGGAGGGGGCTCGGGGTTCAGCCGGATTTGAGCCACTAGCTGTGGCAAACCTCGCCTGACTAGCTTTTGGAACAAACCTGAGTATGATTCACCAATAGGGGTGAGCTGATTCCTTTTGAAAGGCTCTCTCGGGCGAGGATTGTACCGAGGAATATTTGATTATGGATTATATGGAGCTTGGTAAGGATGGGTATTTCTGGGAGGTGGAGTTCGGCTTTGTGTATAATGTTGTGGCCGCGTGCAAAATTGCGCGTTCGTCACCGCATATCAACAAAGCCAACCACCTGAAAAGAACCTGGCTAACTTGCTCACGCAACAGCCTTGTTAGTTTTGGGACATTTAACATATAGAAAATCGCACGTTGGGATACAATGCACCTAACAGTTAAAGGCTTCTACCATGTGTTTGCACGATTGCATGTTTCATCCCGGCCTTAACTAACCATTTTCAACTATGTACCTCTTTTATTCATTTCTTCTTCTTTTAAATCACTCTTGAATTTTTTTTCATTTTTGCCACTCTTTTATCTTTGGCACTCTCCTTTCTTTTCTCCTTTTTTTCACTCTTTTATTTATTTATTTTTTTCACTCTTTTTTTTCATTTTTTTTTCACTCTATTAATTCTATGGCTATGATCGAATCCGATGGGGATTGCCTACGTATCATGACCCCGCATGAATCAGATCTTGCGTAGTTCGGGAAGATTGAAAATGGAGTAAATAAACTAACTTTTTTTTTGTTTTATAAAACTCAGACCATTAAAGCTTTAAGGCAAAATGAAACTTTTTTTTTGATGATTTTTTTTTGGAATTTTCTAAAAAAAATGCTTTAAAAGAAGAAAGGGAATTTTTTTTTTTTTTTGGATTTTTGAATTTGACTCTATTTTTATTTTTTGAAAGAAAAACTTCTAAAAATTTCTTTTCTTTTGATTGGAACTTTGAGAATTTTATAAGTAAAAAGAAAATATTTTTGTTTGAATTTTCATTTGTTTTATCTTTTTCTAAGGAAGAAAGAAAATATTTTTAATTTTTTTTTGAGTTTTGGATGTTGCCTCTTAATTTTCGAAATAGGAACTTTTAAGAAAAATATTTTGAATTTTTTGAGTTTTTGTTTATTTACAAAAGTACTTCTAAAGAAAACCAAAAAATATATTTTTTTTTTAACTCAATTTTTTTCAAATTTTTTTCTATTGACATTTACAAAAGAAAGATATCTGAGTATTTTTTTTTTTTTGGATTTTCGTTTCTGATTTTTTTTTTTTTGGAAAAATACCTGTATTTTTAGATTTTGATTTCTATTGATTTTTCGGATGAAAGACATTAGAAAGAAAGAAATCAATTTTTTTTTTTTTTGAGTTTAAAAACTATTTTTTTTTATTTTCTAAGGAAAGATTTTTAAAGAAGGAAGTAAAGGAAAATATTTTTGGATTTTTTTGATAAATTGGGGTCGGAACCGATGAGGTTTACCTACGTATCTCACATCCGGTGAGAATTAGACCCGCGTAGTTCGGTTAAATAAGATAGACTATTTTCTCTTTTCCTCAAATAAACTATTTTGAAAACAAGACAAACTAAAAATAAAGACCCTTTTTTTTTTTTTGCTTTTTGAATAAAACAAACTATTTAAAATAAAATAAAAAACATTTTTTTTTAAAAAAAAAATCGGCAAAATTTTGACGTTATTCGGGCATTGGTATTTTTCAAAACTAGTGATTAACTCTCTTAAACCTCTACACTGCTACTTCTCTTTTTTTTTTAATATTAAAAAACCGGTCGGCATGCAAGTCCAAAGCAAATAAATGCACAAGTAGCAAGTAAAAATGCATCAGGATGGTCTTTTTTCATTTCAGGTATACCTGTCCTAGACAGACCCAACCTCTGTGTTGAGTCTCCAAGGTCAAATGCGCGTGATGCAAATAAATGTTCCTACTAGGAATCCGGCATGAGGCTTTGTTATACTAGGTTAAAAAACTTGGGTTTATTGTTCTAGACATGGCTTACCCGAGCGGACAACTCGAGCCGGGGGGAGCAGCGTACCGGGGATACAGAAGCTCCGCCGGCTTAGAAACTTATCCAAACCTCGTTCTAATTTGGGAAAGACTTTAAACAGAAGAGAAGCTACACGAAGTGCACCCTTCTCCATGATGTAGAAGACTCAGAGAGAGGAAGGGATTCACGACAGTTTATATATACAATTTCAACAAATATCAAAGCGGTAAAACATTTAGCACATATAGCAAGGAACATGTAGATAAATCAGATAAAGCCAAATATAACAATTGTATTAAGCTCGAATTCTTGAACCCTGAATCGAAATTCTGGGTTCGTTTCCCCAGCAGAGTCGCCAGAGCTGTCACACCTCCTTTTTGCACCTTACCCCAAAGGATAAATGAGTGAGGGAGTTTTTCCATTTAAAGTGACATTATTCAAATTGGGATTATTTATTTATTTTTAGAGTCTCCACTTGGGATAGGATTGATTTTTGGTGTCCCAAGTCACCGGTTTAACTTAAATCCCAAATCGAGGAAAATTGCCGACTTCCCAATTGGAGTCTGCGAATCAGAAATTCTGTGTAAGAAATTCTGTTGTCCCAAGGGAAGGTGTTAGGCACCCCCGGATCTCGTGGTTCTAGCACGGTCGCTTAAATTATCATAAATGGCTAAATTTGATTTTATACTCCAACCTATAATGTAATTTCATAATTATTTACCGCTTTTAAGTTGTTTTTACGAAAGTGAACGTCGTTTAAAAACGTGTTTTCAGATCCCGTCACATAAAATGCACTCGTATCCTCGACACATTCTTATTCAACGTTTTTGGACTTGGATTTGGGTTGCATGAAATGCACACCCGAATTTAAGAATGTGATTTTATTAAATTGCGCCTAAAGTGACGCGTTATTATTTTGGGGAAGGTCGTGAAATTCACCAAATGGCCCATCCCGAATTCTAAATGTTTTATTTTAACCAATTATTGAGGGCCCCGCAAGTTTGCATTTTATTTGGCGAGGCTCATCTCGTTTATTTTAAAAAGACAATCCTAAAGTGACTACATTTATACTTATTTTTGTCTCTAAAGATAAAGGAAAAGTCCAAATTGATTACAAGCTTGAAAAGGGCGTGACTTATTTATCGGATTAAGACAAATGCAAACGAAAAATTGCAATCGAGCTTGTTCAAAGGGAGATTGTTTCGTTCCTTATTCTATTAGTTAATATCACTAAAGTGGAGATCATGAATAGACACGGATTGACAAACAGTAATATCAAAACAAAGCTAACTATTCTATATCGTTTGAAACTGACTTTATTAAACCAACCTTCAAGTAACGTGTCAATTTTTTATATCTAGTTCCAATTGAAATTTACAGCAAGCTTTCTGAACAGAATCCGGCTTTCTTATTTACTTTTTTTACTTGTAAACATGGAAATGACATGAAATACTTAGAGACAGCTACATTCCTTTCCCTGACAACCCAGCATGACTAGGACGAAATTTGCACCACTCTATTTGATTAGAGATTGAATTGCACATAGCTACTAAAGGTCCATTTCATGGTTGAACTACTTTCAAATAAACTCATGGATCAAAACTGTCGAGCTAAAGCTAATCTGACTATTCCATTATCCTAACATAATACTAACAGAAAACAACTAATGCTCGAAATTAAAAGCTCTTATACATTCAAGACATATCAAATGACAATATAGCTAATAGAGCACAGTTTCAGTCCATTTACATTTTAAGTTTAATTAGTATTCAAACAGATCAAAGTCACAGAAAATTTAATGTAACGCTAAACTATCATGAAGGTAGATCCAAAGCAGAGATAGATCTTCATTTTTTATTTCACTTTCAACATGAGATGCTACATCAAAGGCTCGAAGTATACCTGGATTTGGAAATACAAGAAGAAGAAACAGGAGTAATCAGCAGCAGCAGTAACAATACAACACAGCAGCAAACACAAGCAGCAGAGCAGTAACCGTTAACCAGCTTCACACATCCAATATAGCAATAACCCCCAGCAAACAAGCAGACCAGAAAACCAAATGAAATTCCAGGAATACCACAACAACACCAACAGAAACAGTAACTAGTATTATTACTGATTTTCAGCAGTAAAAGAAAATAAATTTCTTCAGTTTTTTCTTTCAATCTCTGACCTTTTTGGAATTTTTTTAAAAAACCACCCAGAACTAAGTCCTATCCCCCTCTACTTATACCCAAAAACAGGCCTGCCCATTCTCTTTAAAACCCCACTAAAGAATGTTTCCTTTTTTTAATCCAGGATTAAGGGCATGTTATAAGGCTCGTTCCCCACCTCCCATGTCACTAAGGCTTGTTCCCCACTACTACTAATTAATTTATTAGTTTAAAGGTATTTTAATACCCCACTCACAGACTACTAACACTAACCATTTTCAAATCTTTTAACACCCTAAAACACCCTCCTAAAGTTCATGAAATTACTGCCCTATCCCTAAACTTCTTTGATCTGTTATTAAACCTCTATAAGTTATAACCCTAACAACTGATTTCTAATTGATCATTAAATTACTACAGCTATAAACCAATTCTAACTATCAATCAATCAGTAGTTTAAGGCAGAAAATTATATCAAAGACGAGAGATTCAATGATTCAGAACATGCTTATAATCAAACAGAAACTTAATTAATCAGACAACTAATAATCAGAAAACTACAAACAATAGAATGCCAAATGTTTCATAGTTAATTAAACAACAGAACCCAACTAATAATCAA
Organism: Nicotiana glauca; assembly: GCA_026770625.1. Classification (NCBI taxonomy): domain Eukaryota; kingdom Viridiplantae; phylum Streptophyta; class Magnoliopsida; order Solanales; family Solanaceae; genus Nicotiana; species Nicotiana glauca. The sequence continues at coordinate 34,918 of MU788152.1, forward strand.
ACAGCTCGAAGAGCACAACCAAAACTATAAACACAAACGACCTAATTGACGAAGCTTAATTAATCGATTACATAGGCTATAACATATAACAATTGACAACAAACAATCAGAATGAAACAGGTAAACAGGTGATTCGAGTGGCATTGACAAAAACAGGGGCTATAAGGAAACTAACTAATCGACGAAACTCAAATAAACGATTACATAATTCATAACATATAATCACAACGAACAGAAGCAAATTTAGACCAAATAAAAGGTCAGATGGAGAAGAAGAAGAAAAATAATGAACAAAAGTCGAAAAGAAAATCAATACAATAACATAAACAAATAACAATAAAATAAAAGAACAAATAAAAGAGAGAAACAAAAATACCTCAAGAAATCGGAAACCAGACGAACTCAGGCTCGAACTTTTGAGGTCGAACGGACCTTAATCGAGTGTTCTCGACTGAGAACACTTCGACTAAGGTCGATTAGACACCCAAATTTCCCTTAATTTCAGACAGAGCCCAGGTTTTGTCTTTATAGGGTTTTATGGTTCGATTTGGGGCTTGAACGGTTCCAACGTGATTCGCAGGGAACCAGTGGTGGTTCAGGGGTGAGGGAGGCCTGGTGTATATCTGGTGTGAGTTTGGGGTGGATTGGTCGACTTTAGGGTTCTGCTCGAATCTTCAAACGAAGATTCGAGACGACGGGGGATGATTCGAAGTTAGTGGACCATGGATTTGGGTTGTAGGTGGGGAGAAGGCTTAGGGGTGTTAATTTGGTGACCGGCGGCGTTGTCGCCGCCGAGTTTCAGGCGAAGGTATGGGATGGCGGCTAGGGTTTGGTGGAGATGGTGTTCGTCTCTAAGAGAGACGACTGAACGGGGGGTATGGTTTGGGGGGCGGTGTAAGGGATTAGGAATATATAGTGGGGGATGGATTTGATCTTGGCCGTTGGATCAATCACGATCAACGACCTGGATCACTTTGCTAATGAGGAACGACGCCGTTTGGTTTAAGTGGGGGGGTCGATTGGAACCGGGTAACGGGCCGGGCCAGGAAATGGGTAAGGGAGACGCGATCTTAGCCGTTTGATCAAAACAAATCAATGGCTCAGATCTATTGGCGAGATACGACGCCGTTTAAGGCGTCTGAGGGCTTGACTAAGTTGGACCAGGTATAGGCACCGTTTGGGCCTCATTTTGGTAAAAAAATGGAATGTCCCAGTCCGAATTGGTTCCTTATTTCATTTGTTCTTCTTTTTCTTTCATTTTCTTTTTAATTCCTAAATACCAAAATTCCTAAATTAAAATAAAAACCAAAGTTAACTTAGAAAAATATAAATTAACCCCTAATAGTTAACACACAAGATTAAATACCAATTAAAAAAACAAAAATTACACAATTGTACATTAAATGATAAAAATACAACAAATACATATTTTTGTGATTTTCTTTCTTTTAAAACTAAATTATGGTTTAATTAATTCTTAATTGTAAAAAATAAAAATCCTAAGTACTCATGCAATATGTATTTTTTGTATTTTTTAATTAACAAAAAATAAGATAAGCATTCATAGAAAAAATACAAATAATTATCCAAAATGTCACGCAAATTCTCAAAAATTGTACACAAAGGAAATTTGATTTATTTTTGATTTTTTTTGGAGTAGTTTTTGTGAAGCAAAAATCACGTGCTCACACTTATGCATCAATTGCTTTTTGTAAAGCCTCATCTACCCCTTCAAAATTTTCAGATTTCTCTTGTGCACCGGCATGAGATTCAGGAGTGCCTTCACGAGATTGTCGTGGTGAACCACGTGGAGAAGGGACCAGGTGAACATTTTGTAAATCTCCCTGATCTTGCTGGTTTTGATTTACCTGATTTCCTTGAGTGTTATCATTGTTCTTTGCCATAGTTGTTGAAAATAGATTATCAGATTTTCGGTAACGAAACCAATTTGTTTAACCAAAAAATAGGTTTTTAGTCAAAGCTAGAAATTTAGAAGAACACGGGTTACTGATAATCAGAAGAGAATATAAATAAAGACTTTTGAGAATAAGATAATAGGAAAGCAAGTAAATCAAGTGTATTCCAGTAATTCCTTGTGTCGTACAATTGTTGGTTCTTTCCCTTTTATAGCTTTTTTGAGAGTCTTGCCTTAAACTATAATGAGGCAATAATGAGTAATAAATGTCATTTAATAATATGTTACACAATCATATACATTAAATACATATTCCATAATGCCTTCAGCATTTAATACTTGTTAAATGCTATATTTGGACCCACATATGCGGTCAGATTCATTCTCTTGATTCTCCGTAGTCCCTAAGCTTGAAATGACTTAAACAGGTACGAGTGTTGAGTCACTTTTGTATTTGCCTGTGCCTCTTTCGCTATGTTTGCTCGTGTCTGTTACTACACGCATCTCTTAGCTAATCATAACTCTTTGACCATTTGACCAATCCACGTGTCATGACATGTCAACTTTAATATTTAAACTCAATTTTTCCCAATACAACGTGCGATAATTTAGGTAGGCAACTGTGAAAGGTTATATAATTTAGACAGGTCTTTTTTCATAAATGTCACTAACTAAATGTTGTTGTAGCTCATATTTGTTGTAGTGATGGTTGAGTACTTATCACCCTATCATAATCTTTGGTGATAGTTAATTAAACATACTACTATGTGATATAATTCAATTAACGCAGCTATTTATCGTTTTCAATTTATTTTTCTGCTTGCACACGTTTCAATTACTTATCGTAATACATATTTTCTTCGTCAACACATATACAAAGGAATTTTGTTGATAAACAGTTAGATAGGTGGGAAAAAGTCATTTAGTTTTTTCTTGTCTCTGCTGGATTATTTGAAAATCGTTTCCCGTGATCAATTTTAACTTCATTAATTGCTTAACATTTTATATGATGGTATTTGAGAAACACAAATTTAACAGAAAAATAAAGACAACTAATCCATTAAATATAGGTATATGTTTGGATGCATGTACCACTAGAGGCGGACCTACATGGGCAGCAGAAGGGTCGCCGAAACCGGTTAACCTCGGCAAAATATATATATATATATATATATACGACAAGGACCCTTAAATAATTTTGATGTGCCCCAAACACAAAAGTTGAATTGGCTCCGTTGGTTTAGCATGATGTATTTGTCTCCGCGTTCACTACATGATCATTTCGAGACGGCGATTCCAGCGTTTTCTTTCAATTCAAGATAGAGTAGTATCTCTTGTATTTAGTGCTCAACTTATTTTTTTTCTTTATCTTTTCTAAGTTTATGAACAATTATTTGGCACTAGTACATAATAGTCAAATTCTACACAAAATAGTTTTAAACTCTTTTTGAGAAATATCCTTCTAGACATTGATAAGATAATAGAGAAAGACATAAAAAAATATTAAAGGAAATGGGAAGGGGATAAGATATTCCATTAGCAATAAGCCGATTATATTCTTTATCCTAATAACTAAGTTTATTAAGCATTACCATTTTCTTGACATGTATAAAAATAAGCAATTCAATTTTTCCCAAAAACAGTAATAAAAAAATTCCAAAAAAGCTTCTGCCTTCAAGGATCATTTCGGCAAAGTAGCAGACATCCATCGATTCAACGAAAGCGATTGAGACTCTGCTTGGACTGCTTTACATACCTTCAATCTTGATCTTATTAGACTAAGTTTTAGATATTTTTGAACATTCTTTTGGTCACTCACTCAAAGTCACTAAGTTTTTAAGGAGTTAACACGACAGATTTTGTTATTACTAGCTGACATATCTATATCAATAGTGGTGTTCCCGCTGTAATTAAATCTTGGGTCTGCCTCTGTGTAGCACGTAAAAATATTTTCTTGTTAATGCATAATGGTGAGACGAGAACATAGGACTCTGTCTGCCCTAATACTATGTTGAATTACATGAATCACTTTATCCAAAATATGAAACTATTAAAGAAAAACCAATGTATTTACTTCTTTTAGGTTTTCAGCAAAGAAAACTTTGAATAATGATGAATTAAGCAACAAAAAAATATATATATCAAAGGGATCACAAAAATTTAAGGTGGTTCAATCAATTGACTACCTTCACGAATTATGAGTACAGGAGTCCATCACCTTTTTTTTTTTTATTCCAAGAAAAGGGAAGAGCAAAAATAGGGAAGACTTGCACTCTTGAATTATGGTAAATTCAAAAGACGCCAAAAATGTTATATGAATGAATGATTTCATTTTGGTAAAGTTTTCTCCAAGATCGAGATTCTATATATCCGCATAATGTAAAAAAAAATAAAAAAAATAGCCTAATTTGTCTTAATGATAGTTTTCTAACTAGCCATCCAAAAAGCATAAATTTTATTTTATGAAAATTTCCCAAAAGCTGTTTGAACTATACTTCTTTTTTAAAATATAAGGGGTCGTTTGGTAGGATGCATGCATTAGCTTTTGGTACTATTAATCCTTGTTTGGTACACTTTTTTAACCTATGTATTGCTAATGCAACTATTAGTTTATACAACCTATTTAGTATTATCATATGTATAACCAATAAATAATATCCTATTCGGAACAAACGAGGTTGTTATAGAGAAGTTTGAATGTATTAGCAATACCAAAATCTATTAATGCATGCATTAGCATGGTCAAAAATAAAACTGTCCTTAAAGTCTCTTGAAGTTAATATGGAGGGTATTTTTGTAAACAACTAATTTTCTTAAAAATTAAGCAATGCATTTTAATTTTTAATACATCACACCAAACAGTGGGTAAGAAATAACCCCGGCATAACTAATATTTCATTACTAATTCACGGATTAATAATTCTTCAACTTGTTTTTTAATGTTGAGAGCTGAATCCTGAAGTGACTTACTGAAATAACGCAGTTCAATCAACTTCAGTGTTGGGATAACGACAAAGCTAGAAGGGATATCTTGAAGTCTAATGTTATCAAGTAAAGAGAAAAGACTTATATGATACAATGGAGAGAATGTTGGATGAGCAATGAAGTCGACACATCTTTGACATCCTGCCAACGTTGAATATTCATACTGCACCAATTGTTTGACAAGATCGTCATGGATATATAACTGAGGAATCTAGGTTGACTCGATTGAGAAGTGTAATCATAGGTTAATTCAAAAACTTTATGTACTGGACTGCCTTCTTTTTTATGCAGAAACTGGTTATCCTTTTCTAATAATTCCATACTCAAAATCATTTTGTGAATAGATTAAACAAACAAAAACGGCTATTCTCCTCACATACCCTTAAAAAGAAATTACTTCACAATAAGCAGAATTTAAATTTTTATATAACTTCACTTTTATATATTAGAAAATCATGATCTTTTATTCCATAAAGCATATTGTTACATTTAACTTGAACTTGGAGAGAGTCACATCCTGTGATATCTTCTACTTCTTTTTTAATGTTCAGAGCTGATTTCTTAACTGACTTCTTGCAGCCACTCAATCTGATCAACTTCAGTGTTTGGATATCCGCAAAGCTAGACGGGATCTCTTGAAGCTTCTCACAACGACGTATAACCAGTTTCTCTAGCACGGGGAAGGATGCGTCTGAGGAGCGCCATTCGGTCATATGAACACCCCTTAAGTTCAAATACTTGAGTGCTGGGAACTTGTAATCACCCACATCCCAACATCTGTTATTTTCATCCTTGAAGAATATTCGACGTAGTTTGAGTCTCTCAAGATTTCGCAGTCTTGCAATATTAGAAACAACTTTTTCTGTTAGGTCAATGCTATGAAGGGACAAATCCTTTAGATTTGAGGGGAAAACAACACAGTAATCGCCACTTCCGGCTCCAAAGTCAAGCGCATCTCGCGTGTCTGAGAAGCCCACTTCGAGAGATTGAAGTGGGAGTTCTTCAAGATTTGGCATATCAAATTCTGGTGTGGAGAAGTCACGATATTTAGGTCGTTTTTTACGGCCCCGAAATCTTTTAGGCTCAACAATGAGGAGCTTGAGTTGTTCAATATTTGGAAATCTCCACCAGAACTCCGGAGTCATATCTGATAAATATATCCGGCATTTCCCGAAAGACTTCAAGTTCGGTAACACAGTTTGTGAAGATTCTTCAAAAATTGCTCGATCATTGTCTTTCCATGCGAATTTAATTTCCTTGATATCCACATGCCTTAGCTTCTGCATTTTCCAAAGACCAGCAGGGGATATCTTACTTCTTAATGAAATAGGTTTCCACCCAACCCGCAAAGTTTGCAGATCGAGTAGGTGTGATACCCACGAGAAACGAAATTCTTGGGTATGAATTGCAAGATACCTCAAGTGAGTTACTGCTTGCATTGCCCTAGCCCAAGAAACTCCCGTCAAGTAGACATTCGACAAATCCAACACCCGAATAAGTCTAATGCAATCAAGTAAAAGGACATGATTTGGCAAACTCAGGTCCCATTTACAGAGTTTTGGATGAGCAATGAACTCAAGAGATCCTACTTCACTCAACTCCGCCAATGTTGGAATTTTATCCAATGAATATTCATGCTCCACCAACTGCTTGGCTAGATCGTCATGAACATATATACATAATCGAGGTTTCTTTGCACCTAAAGATTGGTCTGGATTATATCGGATTATGACCTGCATATACTTTTCTTTTGCAAGTTTTCTCAAGCAAAACTCACGCACTACATCATGAAGAGTGCAGTACTTTATCTCACCATTATCTCTCCTTTTAGGAACCATTACAAGGCTTTTGCTCGCTAGATCATTCAAGAAATTTGTATATGCTTCCTCCAAGTTATCTATGTCCGAATTCTGTACAAAATTTTCAGCCATCCACGACTTTAGCAAAATAGAAACCAGAAAATTGTAGTCTTCTGGAAACAATCCCATGTAAAGAAGGCAAGCCTTTAAGTGATCTT
>MU788153.1:0-36516 GCA_026770625.1 Nicotiana glauca
CGAGCGTAATACTTGGGTTATATTTGCAGCGTCCGCAGAGTCCTTTTTATAAGGCATAGTTGGGCGTGATCAGAGTCTGACAAGAGGCCACGTCGTTCGGGTAGGTTTAGTGGTGCCTCATCTGGAGGCAGGGATTCTTTTGGTATAGGCCACCATCCCAGGCCGTTTCATTTAGTGTTTCAGGCATCCCATGGAACTTCAGGGAGTCATGGTCCTTATGTACCTGTTTCAAGGCAGCCAACTCATAGTGCACTGCCAGCTCCTATCAGAGCACCTCCTCTTTAGAGCTATTATCCTGGCCAGCCAGCCCGCCAGGGTTAGTCTCAGTTTCCCCATCCGCAGTATTCAGATGGATGATTTGAGTGTGGTGAGTATGGTCATATTCGGAGGGCTTGTTCGAGGTTAGGGGGTACTCTATCGCAACAGCAGAGTTCTCGTGCCATGATTTAGGCACCGCCTACCCAACCAGCTAGAGATAGGGTCAAGAAGATAGAGGTAGGGGTCAGCCCGCTAGAGGTGGATGTCAGGCCATTAGAGGTGGAGGCCAGGCCGCTAGAGGTGGAGGCCAGCCAGCAGAAGGCCATCCCAGAGATATAGTTCAGGGTGGTGGGCCCCAGCCCCGATGTTATGCTATTCCAACTAGGCCAAAGGTTGAGGCCTCCGATGCAGTTATCATAGGTACGGTTTTAGTTTGCAGTAGAGATGCTTCAATTCTATTTGATCCAGGGTCTACATACTCCTATGTGTCATCTTATTTTGCTCCATATTTGGTTGTGCCTCGTGATACCTTGAGTGTTCCCATGTATGTGTCCATACCAGTAGGGGATTCTATTATTGTAGGTCGTGTCTATCGCTCATGTGGGGTTGTTATTGGGGGTCTTGAGACTAGTGTATATCTCCTACTTCTCTATATGGTTGATTTTGATGTCATTTTAGGGATGGATTGGCTATCACCTTACCATGCTATATTGGATTGTCACGCTCGTGACCTTAGCCTTGTCGAGGTTGCCTCGATTGGAGTGGAGAGGGACTCCTAGTCATTCTATCAACAAGGTTATTTCGTATGCGAAGGCTCATCGTATGGTTGAAAAGGGGTGTTTGGCTTATTTAGCCTATGTTCGTGATTCTAGTGCAAAGGTTCCTTCTATGGATTCCGTGCCAGTTGTTCGGGAGTTTCTAGAGGTATTTCCTGCAGACCTGCTGGGGATGCCACCCGATAGGGATATTGAATTTTGCATTGATTTGGCTCTGGGCACTTAGCCCATCTCTATTCCCCCGTATCGCATGGCCCCGCCAGAGTTGAAAGAATTGAAGGAGCAATTGCAAGATTTGCTTGATAATGGCTTTATTAGACCTAGTGTCTCGCCCTGTGGTGCGTCGGTGTTGTTTGTTAAGAAGAATAATGGATCGATGAGGATGTGTATAGATTATCGGCAATTGAACAAAGTCACCATCAAGAACAAGTATCCATTGTCGAGGATTGATGATTTGTTTGATCAGCTTCAGGGTGCCAAGGTATTTTCGAAGATTCATTTGAGATCTGGCTACCATCACTTGAGGATTAGGGCATCTGATGTCCCTAAGACAACTTTTCGCACTCGGTACAGGCATTATGAGTTTTTGGTAATGTTATTTGGGTTGACAAAGCAACATTCATGGATTTAATTAACCGAGTGTTCAGGCCTTATTTGGATTCCTTTGTGAACATCTTCATTGATGATATTTTGATCTACTCCCACAGCCGAGAGGAGCACGAGCAACATCTTTGAGTCGTTCTTCAGACTTTTAGAGACAGTCAGTTGTACGCTAAGTTTTCAAAATGTGAGTTTTGGTTGAGTTCAATTGCATTCTTGGGCCACGTCATATCAGCAGAGGGTATTCAGGTAGATCTGAAGAAGATAGAGGCGGTCAAGGACTGGCCTAGACCCATATCACCAACACAGATCCGGAGTTTCTTGGGTTTGGCGGGCTATTACCGCCGGTTTGTGGAGGGGTTTTCATCTATAGCAGACCTAATGACCAGGTTAACCCAAAAGGGTGCCCAGTTCAGGTGGTCGAACAAGTGTGAGGCGAGCTTTCAAAAGCTCAAGATAGCTTTGACTACAGCGCCAGTGTTGGTTCTTCCTACAGGTCCAAGGCCATTTACAGTATATTGTGATGCATCTCGTATTGGACTTGGTGCGGTTGTTGATGCAGAATGGCAAGGTTATTGCATATGCTTCGCGGCTGTTGAAGATTCACGAGAAGAATATCCAGTTTATGATTTGGAGCTAGCAACCATTGTTCACGTGCTGAAGATTTGGAGGCATTATTTATATGGTGTGTTATGTGAGGTGTTCACAGATCATAAGAGTTTATAGTATTTGTTCAAGCATAAGGAGCTCAATTTGAGGTACAGAAGGTGGTTGGAGCTACTAAAAGACTATGATATCACCATTTTGTATCATCCGGGAAAGGTCAATGTGGTGGTCGATGCTTTGAGTAGGAAGTCAGCTAGTATGGGTAGCCTTGCGTATATTCCGGTCGGTGAGAGGCAACTTGCTTTAGATGTTCAGGTGTTAGCTAATCAGTTCGTGAGGTTGGATGTTTCTGAGCCCAACATGTTCTAGCTTGTACAGTCGCTCGGTCTTCATTATTTGAGCGTATCAGGGTTCAGCAGTATGATGATCCTTATTTTCTAGTCCTTAGGGACATAGTGCGGCATGATGGTGCCAAGAAGGTTACAGTTGGAGATGATGGGGTTTTAAGGATGCAAGGTCGAGTTTGTGTGCCTAATGTGGATGGACATCGTGAGTTGATTCTAGAGGAGGCCCATAGTTCCTGGTATTCTATTCATTCGGGCGCCGCTAAGATGTATCAGGATTTGCGGTAGCATTATTGGTGGAGGAGGATGAAGAAGGACATAGTTACGTATGTAGCTCGGTGTTTGAATTGTCAGCATGTAAAAGACGAGCATCAGAGACCGGGTGGTTTGTTCCAGAATATTGAGATTCCTGAGTGGAAGTGGGAGTGTATCAACATGGACTTTGTTGTTGGACTCCCATGGACTCAAAGGAAGTTCGATGTAGTATGGTTTATTGTTAATAGGTTGACCAAGTCAGTGCACTTTATTCTTATGGCATTCTCCTATTCTTCAGAGAGGTTAGCTGAGATATATATCCGGGAGATTGTTCGCCTTCATGGTGTGCCCGTGTCTATTATTTCAGAATGAGGTACGCAGTTTACCTCGCATTTCTGGAGGGCAGTTCAGCGTGAGTTTGGGTACACGGGTCGAGTTGAGCATGACATTTCATCCCTAGATAGATTAATAGTCCGAGCGTACTATTCAAATTTTTGAGGATATGCTCCAAGCACGTGTTATTGACTTTGGAGGTTCATGGGATCAGTTCTTACCATATCAAAGTTCGCCGATAATAAAAGCTATCAGTCGAGCATCTAGATGGCTCCCTATGAGCCATTATATGGTATACAGTGTCGATCGCCAGTTGGGTGGTTTGAGCCAGGGGAGGCTCGATTGTTGGGTACAGATTTGGTACAGGATGCCTTGGACAAGGTTAAGATCATTTAGGATAGGCTCTGTACAGCTCAGTCCAGGAAAAAGAGTTATGCCGACCGTAAGGTTCGTGATGTGACATTCATGGTCAGGGAGCGAGTGTTGCTTCGGCTGTCGCCCATAAAGGGCGTGATGAGATTTGGAAAGAGGGGCAAGCTAAGCCCTAGGTTCATAGGGCCTTTTGAGATTCTTGATCGAGTGGGAGAGATGGCTTACATAGTTGTGTTGCCACCGAGTTTATCAGCTTTGCATCCAGTGTTTCATGTGTCCATACTTCGGAAGTATCACGATAATCCATCCCACGTGTTAGACTTCAGCACTGTCCAATCGGATAGGGATTTGGCCTATGAGGAGGAGTTGGTAGACTGGCAGGTTTGTCAGTTGAGATCAAAGAGTTATCCATCAGTTCGTGTTTAGTGGAGAGGCCAGCTTGTTGAGGCAGCTACATGGGAGTCCGAATCCGATGTGTGGAGCTGATATCCCCATCTTTTCACCGACTCGGGTACTTTTCTATGTCTGTTCAAGGACGAACGATTGTTTTAACAGAAAAGGGCCTGATATATCCCTCTACTTTGTTTTATTGTTCAATCCCGTCCCCTGTTATACTTTTCGTCCAAATTTACCCCTGCCGTCCATCAAAGTTCTATATTTGCCCCTATTTTAATGGCCGGGACACGTGGCACATTCTGAATACGGAAAAGGGCCTGATATATCCCTATACTTTATTTTATTGTTCAATCCTATCCCTCGTTATACTTTCCGTCCAAGTTTACCCATGCCCTCCATCAAAGTTCTATATTTGCCCCTATTTTAACGGCCGGGACACGTGGCATATTTTAGGAGAAAGAACTAGTACAAAAACAAAAAAAACTCCAAACCGCCCTAGAACCCATGACCCGCATGCTCGTTTTTCCTCTCTTAATTTTTTTCCAAACTTCTCTTAAATAAAAACTTGTAAGAGATATTCCAAGTACTCAAGACCATTCACGAAGTCACGCCGATCCGGACTTGGATGGAAAGTATAACGAGGGATAGGATTGAACAATAAAATAAAGTATAGGGGTATATCAGCCCTTTTTTGTATTCAGAATGTGCCACGTGTCCCGGTCATTGAAATAGGGGCAAATATAGAACTTTGATGGACGGCAGGGGTAAATTTGGACGGAAAGTATAACGGGGGACATGATTGAACAATAAAACAAAGTAGAGGGATATATCAGGCCCTTTGAAAGGTCATCTTTTGTTTTAGAGTCTATTTTTGTGTTCGGAGGCTTTGAAAACCTCCTTGTATCTCTCCTCATTTTGCCTGCGCAGTCCGGACGCGATTCCAAAAAGATTTTATGTGAATTTTAAGAAAAATATTAAATTTGGCCTTTAAAATTGATTAAAGTTGACTTCGGTCAATATTTTTGGTAAACGGACCCGGATCTCTGATTTGACATTCCCGTAGGTTCTGTAGTAAAATAAGGGACTTGGGCGTATGCCCAGAATCGAATTTCGAGGTCCCTAGCCCGAGAGAAGAATTTTTAAAGAAATTTTTTGCTGGAAAACATAAGGACTTTTGGAAATGAAATGGTGTAAAATCTTGATGGTATCGGACCCGTATTTTTGTTTCGGAGTCCGATATAGGCTTAATATAATATTTATGTCATATTTGTGAAATTTGGTAAGAATCGGAGTTGATTTGGTATAAATCGGACCCTTGGCTGAGAAAATAGAAATTTGAACTATCTTGTGAAATTCATGAGTTTTGGTGTTAAATTCATTGTTTGAGATGTTATTTTGGCGATTTGATCGCACGAACAAGTCCGTATAATATTTTTAGACTCGTGTGCATGTTTAGTTTGGAGCCCCGAGGGCTCGGGTGAGTTTTGGATAGGCCACGGATTGAGTTTGGACTTAAAAAATTTTTGATTTGCATCTGCTATTTGTTGCAGGCTCTGATCTCGCAATTGCGAGGTCAGGCTTCAAAATTGCGAGCTTGTCAGGCTTGGTAATTGCGAGGGGCCTTATCGCAATTGCGATGACTGTCTTGGCCAGCCCTAGTTCGCAATTGCGAACCTCTCCTTTGCATTTGCGAAGTCAACATGAGTCAACCTTCGCAATTGCGACTAATTGTTTGCAATTGCGATAGCAGCAGGTTCGCATTTGCGAAGCCTGTCTCGCAATTGCGAACTTCTCAATTGCGAAGTTCCTGTCGCAAATGCGATATCTGTAGCTGATCAAAACATCATTTGGACGGGATTTTCACTTAACTTCTCAAATTTTCAAATCCTAAACTCTCATAGGTGATTTTCTTGAAGAGAGTTCTTCCCCAAATCATAGGTAAACAATTTCTAACTCATTTTCTTCAATCTATTTTATCTTTTTTACATGATTTCACTTCAAAATCTAGGGGTGTTCATGGGAAATTGGGTGTTCTTGGGTAGAAATTAGTATTTTCAAATATTTAGACCTCAATTTAAGGTCGGATTTCAAAACTAATTGCATATTGGAGTTCATGGGTGAATGGATAATTGGATTTTGGTTCGAACTTCGAGTTTTGACCAAGCGGTCCTGGGGTCGAGTTTTGACTTTTTGGGAAAAACATTGGAAAATTCATATTCATGCATTAGAATTGGTTTATTTAGCATTTATTGATATTATCTAATTAATTATGTCTAGATATGAGTGAATTGGTGGTAGAATCGAGAGGTAAAGTGGTGGTTGAGTGTTGAATTTTCTGTTGGCTTGAGGTAAGTACTTGAGGGAATTAGAATCCCCGACCTATGTGCTAAATGAAATTTCATGTGCGTGGCATATAGGTGTGGTGACGATTACCTATGCGCCACCAAATTTCCATTTTTAGTTTGTTTCCCTTCCCTGTTTCCTATTATACTATTTCTTGTCTTATTTGCTACCTGCTTAAACTGTTTCCATGCCTTAATTGCTATTTGATCATAAATGTTTCCATGCCTTAATTACTACTTGATCACAAATATTCCATGTCTAATTGCTTCATGTTAACTGTTGTTCTCTTCACTGAATTATTTAATTGTTACATGTTAGTTGTTGATGTTTTCGTTGAGGTATTATTGGTTTCGTAGCTTCATTTATTATCCCGTTGGTTTATATGGATTCATTGGTGCCTTATGGTGCACATTGGTTGGTCTCACTGATTTGGTTTCATGATTGAAGTTTCATAATCGTAGAAAAATTCCTTTGTGTAGTTGAAGTATAAGAATTGTGGAAATTGAGTTAACTTGTGAAACACCTTGTGTTTATTCTTGTGATTGATGTTGATATATACATATGTTGGGATCGAGTTGCATGCCGTAACAAGAGGAATAAGGGAGATTCGTGATTGTCTGATGGGATCGGGTTGCATGCCGCAACAAGGAGTAATAATGGTGGACAAGTGGGATCGGGTTGCACGCTGCAATAGGAGGAATAAGGGTGATACGTGTTGAGGAGCAATAAGGGAGGACAGGTAGGATCGGGTTGCATGCCGTAACAAGGAGGAATAGGGGAGAATATTGATACTGTTATTGTTGGAAATATTGATATTGTTATTGTTTATATGGTGGGATCGGGATGCACGCCGTATCAGTTATTGTTTTTGGCATTTATTTCTGTTGAAGTTATTATTGAGGTGTTGAAATTTCCTAAGGATTGGTTATAGCTGAAGACTAGTAGACTGGTTGGGTCTTGTGTTCCTTTAATGCAAGTTTCGGTTATTTTTCATTATGTACTTCTTTTCTGTTTACTATAAACCATTGCATGTTATATATATTGTTATGCCCCGCCATAGTCTCGTCACTACTTCATCGAGGTTAGGCTCGGCACTTACCTGTACATGAGGTCGATTGTACTGATGCTACACTCTGCACTCTTGTGCAGATTACGGAGCTAGTGGCGGACGGTAGTTCGAGGTTGCTGCCTTCAGACCAGTGGAGACCTGAGGTAGTAACCTTTTTTATATATAAGTTAGAAACTTTAAACTTTTTTATATGAAATTTATACCTTTGGATAGTCACATTTTATAGGGTGTAGTCTTTTTGCATACATTTTCCTGTTAATAGGAAATCTTTTAAGAGGCAGACTTATATATGCGGAAATATTTTTGTTCACTTTATAAAACTTCACACAAAACATGCTTAAGTTTTGTCCAACAGTCTGCAATTTTCGTAATGATTTTTTCCAAACTTCAGAGATAATATGTTGAAGTTTTTTAGTTCATTTTCTAAAACTTCAGTCTAAAGATGCTGAAGTTTTGTTATACATATGTTTTTTTGTGTTTGTGTGTGTGTTAAAGATATGTATTTGACTTACAATTTTTTCTCACTGAAGTCATTGTGTACTTTTTTAAAATGCAACCAAACCTTTAAGCCGCGCAACAAAAATGAGTTGTTTGTACTTCAAGCAATATATAAAAGAGTATTTTTCAATCTAAGAGCTTATTAAACAATCACATTTCACTTATATCATTCAATAATGAAAGTGTAAATTCAGACCAAGGATTATTGAACGTTGGAGTATTTTTCAGCATGTTTCTTGGAATATGGATGAGGTGCGGGAGAAGACAAGCAAGTTGTTCTGTTATGCGCAATTTGTTTACAGCGTCTGCATTTGGCAGACTTGAATGGTACTAATTCAGTCGCAGGGATATGTCTCTTCTTTTGTCTTCTTCCTTGTAAAATCTCTACATCGGGAGGTTTTGCGACTTTAGATTCTACATTTTGTGGAATATCCCATGAATTTGATCTCCCACAGTATTCACATGTCCTTCATATAGTTTGAACCATGTTTCTCTTGAATATCATTTTGAGCAGTAATCATATTTATGCAATTAACTCTTATTAATAGCAGCAATTGCGTGTGAACAGGGCAATTCATCAAGTTGGAATTCCATGCAGTCACAAGTCCTCTTCTTTAAGTCCATAATGAATTTCATTCCTTCACTATTTATTCTAAACAACATTGAATTAAGATTGAACACCTAAGAAGGAATAAGAAAAATTAAAAAAAACTATATTAGTGTATTATTACTTCAAAAAGAAAAAGTATAATTTTTTTTATATGTAAGCAGGAAAAAAACTTAAGCACGTTTAAGTTAGAAGTTTTAAAAAATGTACTAGAATACTTCAGCTCATGAAAAAGCTCTTTTGGTATGAACTTTTAGCAAATGAACTAAATTTAACTTCAGCATGCAAGAGAAAATTACACAGTGCAGGAGGGAAACTTCAACACATTTTTTCTGAAGTTTTAAAAATGAACTAAACAACTTCAGCATTTTCTGCTGAAGTTTCGAAAAAAGCTCATGACAAAAATGTTGAATGCAGGAAAAAACTTCAGCATATTTTAATGTTGAAGTCTTAGCAAATGAACTAAAAACTTCAGCTTGTTTAACTTCTAAATTTGACTTCAGCATGCAAGAGAAAATTACGTAGTGCAAGAGGAAAACTCCAGCACGTGTTTCCTGAAGTTTTTAAAAATGAACTACATAACTTCAGCATTTTTTGCTGAAGTTTCGGAAAAAGGTCATGACAATACTATTGAATGCACGAAAAAAGTTCGGCATATTTTAGTGCTGAAGTCTTAGAAAATGAACTAAAAAAGCTTGTTTATACTGAAGTTAATAAATATAGTCACAAATATTTTGCAAGCTAAGTCCATCTTCTTATTCATCTCTTCTTCTGCCCATATTGATACTTTGTGAAAAGTTTCATATACTTTTTTCTCTGTTAGTAAAATCACTCTCCCAACTGTTCTTGGATGAAATCTAACATTTTTAAAATAGGCATCTCTCTCGCTTTTACTAACACGTCGCCATGGGAACCACGATCGATCCCATCTCTTTGGTGGCTCTTCTATTATGTAATTGTATGTTTTCTTGTCAACACTTTTGATTTGGGACATTAACTTATTAAAATCTTCACATTTGTATGACCTTGCAGAGCTTTGAAAAAGATTTATTACCGTACTTTTGTATGTCTTTGCTTTAAATTTTTCTCAAAGTGATAGAGGCAGATACCGTGGTGAGCTTCAGGATAAACTTTTCTAATACCATTTGTGATCGATTGGTTTTTATCTGATAAGAAAATCAGTTCACGACGAGCTTGAATTGCTTTTCTCATTTCCCCGAAGAATCAAATGTATGCATCATTATTTTCTGAATCTGATACACCAAAACATAGAGGAAATATTTGAATATTTGCATCCTTTGATACAACAACAAATAGAACGCCACAATTTTTGACTTTAAAAATGTTGCATCTACTGCAATCACGGGTCTATAATAGCACCAACCAGCTATTGATGCCACAGGAGCAAAGAACATGTAAGCAAATCTATACAGTAAAACACAAAAAATACAAATCATAAGGTGTGAAGTTTTTCAAATAGGAACATCTGAAACTTCAGGCTGATGGTTAATATTATTTTGCTTACCGATTTTGCTCATCTCTTTTTATGCTAGTGCCCATCCCTAGGTTTCTGTACACCATCATGTGTAGGTATGAAGGAAGAATCTGGTAGTTCTCTTCCGATGTTCCCCTTATGAAAGCAATTGCTTTTTGAATAGCGCGATGCCATGTGATATCCAATGTTAATTCCAAATTTCTTTTTCATTTTACTTTCTACAAAGGTTGGTGTGACCTTAATCTTAATCTTGAACATGTTCTAAAATTTTTTCACTTATAAATTTGATGTAGCATTCTTCTGATATGATTTTCTTGCATCAACCGAGTATTCATGATTGTTATGATATTTCTTGAAAAGTGTGGAATTTTTTTTATTCTGGTAGCATGTACATTGTAACCATATTTTTCCACGATGCATTTCAGCTCGTATCTCTTTGAACATGATTTAACAACAATGAATTGAATTTTTTGGTTTATCTCCAAGTTGCAGAAAAATTTAGTCATGTTCTTCTTGTTCCCAAAAATTGATCCAGCTCTTACTTCCTCAGGCAATGCATCGTGCCTAAGCATTTTTCATGGTAGAGATTCTTTCAGCTTTCTCCTCACTCTTTTTTTTGATTTCTTAGAAGCAATAGAAGTTTCAGCAATTTCTTCAATTGTAAATGATATTATCAGTATAAATTCTGTGTTTTCTTTATCTTCGTTGTTGCTTATCATTGCAGAAGGTAACAAAAAGCTTTGTTGGACTGTGTACTGGTTGTCTATTTGCATTATTATTTGTCCTTCTTCTTGGTTGTCAACAAACTAGTATGAATTTATTGTAACAGCGGGTAATTATTGCAGTATTCTGTATTCTGAAGGAGCCGTAATGTTAGAAGGTTGTTGCTCGTTGTCTACTTCTATTATTGGTTGTTCTAGTTCATATAGATAATCAACACATTGTTCTGAATCTATTGTATATGCAAGAAATGGTTTGAATGTTGCAGATTCTGAAGCAGCTATACTGTCAGAAATGAGTTGTATTTTTTCGATGACAAAATGGCAATTCATGTAGGCTGAATCAGTTGTTAGCAAATGTCTACAGGTTCTGAGTTCTTCATCTGAAGCCCTTTGCTTGTATTTAGTTTGATATCAAACCATATCTTTAGTGAATATTTTGTTGAATCAATATTTATAACTTCACTAATTTTCTTTTTGGAAAGTATTGAATGATACTTCTTTATTAAGCAGAACAAGTTTTGTATCATGGTCTAAGTATTTGGAATCAAAAGTCCACCTCCCATTGAAAGTAATAACAAGGCAAATCGAACTCATCCTACAGAAGCATGTTTAATGTCAAGTATTAGTAAGCTGAACAAAAGAATTTAAGTGTGAAGTTCATAAAGAATTCATTAGAAAATTGTATACTGCAGGAGAAAAACTTAAGCACGTTTAAGCTGAAGTTTTAACAAATGTACTAGAATACTTCAGCTTGGTTATAGTGAAGTTTTCAAAAAAAAAAGTTCATGAAAAAGCTCTTTTGATATGAACTTTTAGCAAATGCACTAAATTTAACTTCAGCATACAGGAGAAAATTATATAGTGCAGGAGGAAAACTTCAGCATGTTTTTTCTGAAGTTTTTAAAAATGAATTAAAGCTCATGAAAAAACTATTGAATGCAAGAAAAAACTTCATCATATTTTATTGCTGAAGTCTTAGCAAATAAATTAAAAAACTTCAGCTCGTTTATACTGAAATTTTCGAACAAAAGCTCATAAAAAAGTTGTTTAATGCAGGACAAACCTTAAGCACGTTTTGGTATGAACTTTCAGCAAATGAACTAAATTTAACTTCAACATGCATTAAATAAAATTCACTAGAAAATTACATGGTGCAGGAGAAAAACTTCAGCACGTTTGTCCTGAAGTTTTTACAAAGGAACTATACAACTTCAGCATTTTCTGCTGAAGTTTCGGAAAAAGCTCATGACAAAACTATTGAACGCAGGACATAACTTTAGCATATTTTAGTGCTGAAGTCTTAGCAAGTGAACTAAAAAACATCAGCTTGTTTAGACTACAAGAGACATACTTCAGAATTTTTGGTGTGAAGTTTTAGCAAATTATGCAAAAACTCAGCTTGTTTAGCAAATAAATCAAAAACTTCAGTAGGTTATGCAGGACAAAACTTCAGTATATTTGAATTTTTAGCTTTGATGTTAAATTAGGTTTAACGTGAAGAATCTTCTGCTTGACTTTAGAATTCAATGTGAAACAACTTTAGAACGCAACTTCATCCATCTATGAAATCTATCAGTGAAAAGTTCATGTTTCATCTGTCAATTATGAAACTAATTACAGAAACATATATCATGAAGATCAATCAATCTCAAAAACTAATTTGAATTATGAAGATGAATTGCATACTTACAATGTATTTTGTAATTTTGAATTTGGAATTTGAATATGGTTCAAATTTATGGTTTGCGAGAGGAGATTTGAGGAGAGACGGAGTGATGAAGGAGAACCGTAAAGGATTTATGCATGATGCATCTTTTACATGTTTTGTCAGGGGTATAATGGCCATATTATTACGGATTTTTTGTCAGCTGGCTACCAAATCAATAATTTTTAAAAATATGGTACAAGTTAAAAGGTGGCACAAATATATGATATGGCGGCAGATTCCCCTAATTTGCTTGTTAAGGACTCTATTAATTAGATATATAATATAGTTATAGCCTGTTTGGCAACCTTCTAAAATCAGTGTCACGACCCAAACCCCGCTCCGGTCATGATGACGCCTCTCGTGAAGACAAGGCCAGCCAACCAATCCATTTTGCCTTTTCAGAAAAATTAAATATTGATTCACAGTTTTAACACAATTAAATAACCACAGTCTATACAGAGATTTCATTATTAAGTGCGGAATACAACCCAAACACAGCCCAACCAGGGTGTCACAAGTCACGAGCATCTAATAGAGTATAAATACGACCACAAGGCCTACAATATATAACATAGGACTAATAAACAAAAGGGAGAAGTGCGGTGCTGCGAACGCTGGAAGTCACTTCGCTAAACTCTGATAACTTAGCCTCCGATCAGCTCAGAACCCGCTTCTGGGGAACAAATATCTGCACCTCCACGCGAGGTGCACGGAGTAAAGTGAGTACTCCAACTCAGTGAGTAATAAAGGTAAATAATAACTGAGCAGTAAGAAATCACGCAAGGCAAACCATCATGCTGTACAGAGCAGTGTAAAACCTTTTGAGAAAAATAATGAAGTTGTGAAATCTTTAGAAATATCTTAGCTCAGTTTAAACCTCTTTTAAAAATGACTTCTTCAACAATTATGCAGTGATTGCAAAATAGTTAGTGCCGATAAGCACAGAATATCCGCCCCTCGGGCACAAATACCACAGTACAAAAGGTAAAATGACAAGTAAATATGAAAGATGAACACATAAAAGTTCGCCACTAGGGCAATATCTCAGAACAGTACCAGCCCCTCGGGCTACCTCACAATCATTCGTATCAGCCCCTCGAGCTCACTCTCAGAAAATTATCAGCCCCCTCGGGCTACCTCACAGTCACTCGTATCAGCCCCCCGGGCTCACTCTCAGAACAATGGGTACCCATGCTCACTGTGGGTGTGAAGACTCCGGAGGGGCACCTTACGGCCCAAGCGCTATATCAAGCCACCTCGTTGCATCATCACTCGGCACTCGGCCTCACATCACTCGACACTCGGCCTCACATCACTCAAGCCACCTCGTGGCATATAAATGTATCTCAGGCCCTCGGCCTCATATCACTCAGCATATCCTTACATATGGCCCTCGGCTTCACTCAGTCAGAAAATCATCACAAGCCCCTCGAGCATTAGTAAAACAATATTTCTTAGCCCAAAACATCATTTAGCAATATCATTTATGTTTCAAATCTAAGTAAAAGTAGTTGAGTTTGTAAAATAGTAGATATCAACAGGACTGAGTTCAAGTAATAGATCAAAGAAGTGAGGAAATAGTGATAAAAATCCCCGAAGGGTTCAAATAATTGGCACGAAGCCCAGATATGGCAATCAGCCCAAATCATGATGATAACAAATAAGTTTCAATCAAATACGCGTTAAAATCATCAATCGGGACGGACCAAGTCACAATCCCCAGTAGTAAAAGACCCCACGCTCATGATCCAGCGCGTGTCTCACCTCAATATAGCACTACGATGTGCAATCCGGGGTTTCAAACCCTCGGGATATCATTTACAATCATTACTCACCTTGAACCGGCAAAATCTCTAGCTCGCGACGCCCTTGCCCCTCAAATCGGCCTCCACGTGCGTCGAATCTATACAAAATTAGAGCGAATACATCACAATATGCTAAGGGAACAAAACCCAAGCGAAAACAATCAATAACAGGCACAAATCCCGAAATTACCAAAACCCGAGCCCCGGGCCCACCTCTCGGAACTCAGAAATTTTCACATCATTAGATTCCTTATCACTCCACGAGTCTATGCATATAAAGAACATCAAAATCGGAGTCTAAATGACCCCTCAAATCCCAATTTAAAATTCCAAAATTTCAAGCCCTAATTCTTCCATTTTTATCTTAAGTTCCATGAATTTGTAGGTGGATTACACAATATAATCGAGTTTCAAGACCAAAATTCTTACCTCAAGTCGTTTCCCTTTGAATATCTCTTTAATCTCCACCAAGAAGCTCTCAAAATGATCAATCATGGAGGAAAAATGACCCAAAGTCGTGGACGAAATGAAATTATAACATTCTGCCCAGCACTGAAATTCCTTCATCGCGTTCGCGACTACTGCCTCGCGAACGCGAAACACATCTTGTAATTTCCAAAAATTAACCCTATGCGAAAGCGAGACTCACTCCACGAACGCAATGCCTCAGCCTTCCTCTCCTACACGAACGCGACATTCCTCATGCGAACGCGTAGAACAACTGCTCCTGGACCCCCAATCCTTATACGTGAACACGATCTAGCCCATGCGAACGCGAAGCACAACCATCTTAGCCTTCCGCGAACGCGAGCCCTCAGACGCAAATGCGAAGGCTTATATTCCTGCCTTCCAATTCCTTCTTCGCGAACGCGAGGCTCTTTACGCGAACGCGAAGGGTTATTTCTCTGCAACACCTGAAATGAAAATCTGCAACTTTTAAACTTAGAAAATGGTCCGATTGACCACCCGAAACTCACCCGAGGCCTCCGGGACCTCAACCAAAAGCACCAACACATCCTAAAACCACATTCAAACTCGTTTCAATCATCAAAACACCTCAAACAACATCAAATTACCCAAAACTCATCGAATTCAAGCCTAAGTCTTCTAAAACTTCCGAAATACACTTTCGATAAAAAACCCAACCAAACTACGTTCGAATGACCTGAAATTTTGCACACATATCCCAAATGACATAACGAAGCTCAACAACTCTCGGAACTCCATTCCGACCCTCGAATCAATTTCTCACCTATCAACCGGAATTCGCTAAAATACTAACTCGTCAATTCAAGCCTAATTCTACATCGGACCTCCAAAACCACTTTCGATCACGCTCCCAAGTCCCAAATCACGTAACAGAGCTAACTAAATCATAAAAATTTTGATCCGAGGTCATATACCAACAAGTCAAAACTTGGTCAAATCTTTCAAATTCAAAGCTTTCAATTGAGTCTGTTCTTTCAAACTCATAGCAATTTCCGTGAAAACCAAAACCAACAATCTACATCAATCATAACACATTACACGGGGCAAGTCATGCCTGAGAACTACGATCAAAGTGCAAAAGCTCAAAATGACCGGTCGGATCGTTACAATCAGCTCAATTGGCAAAGTATTTTTCAAAATAACACTTTTACTAAGAAATAATTTGTGTTTAGCTAATTAATTTTAAAATTACTTTTGAGCAATATTTGACTAACTTTTTAAAAGTATTTCTAAGATTTTCAAAAAAATATTTTTAGAAACTACCTCAAAAACTACTTCTACTCAAACACACTTTTTCCTCCGTAAAGCTTGCCCAAACACATTAACTTAAAAAAATCACTTTTATCCAAATAAGAAAACTATACACTTATATTTAACAAAATAAAAAGCGTATAAAGAAAATATAAAGTAGGGAAGCCCATGCGCTAGAGGTAAAATAGCTTAAATCACATACACTATCAATTTTTCAATGAAATTATATCCCGATGAGATTTCAATGATTTGGTTCATTAGTCATTTCCAATTATGCTGGAACGGAAAAACAGAATCCGTCCTACGATATTCCTCCAAAAAGTTGTTAACCTTACTCAGCCGTAGTTGCATGTATTACAACAATTGAGCTACATCAGAATGCTCTAAATTAACTCAGAAAGGGAGCTTCATTTTGTACATGACTAAATGAGCACTATAACCCAAACTATGAACAATGTCAGTATCCTATGTGCAATTGCTTCAATTCTCTCGTAACCTCGACTATAGTATGACTGCCAATGGGGGACCGGACATCTCTCAGAATCAACAGAAAACAAAACTTGAAAACCGCTTCTGTGTTGTATATTTTAGCAATCCGTAATCTGGCTCTTCTTAGCTCCTTTACACCAAGAGTAGAGCTACTTTACAAGATAAAGCTAGACTTGCGCAGCTCCCCCATGCTCCTTTGGCAATCAAATACTTATAAAATCTTGTTTCTGGATGTTTCAGAAATGTTCATTTTGATGCTGCTGTCCCAGGTACATTATCAAATCCTGTCCGGAAACGAAGGCCAGAACCAATATGCCTTGTGGAGGGGAATGGCCAGCAAAGGACATTTGGACCTAGAACCTGAATTGTCAAATTCGATAGAAATAAAATATCAAGGCAATAAAGTACGTGTACCTCAACTGATAGTCTATAGCAAAACAAGAAAGATTGATACGACGATAAAAAGGGAAAGTTGAAGGTTATCATGAGAGAAGAGAGAAGAGAGAAGAGAGAAGAGAGAAGAGAGAAGAGAGAAGAACCGTGTGGAAAGAGACAAAGAAAGAGGAATGATCACTTACTGATATCAAATTCTCATATGCCCCAAGATCATAAGGATGTGAATAGACATAACCTCCCTTTTCAGCAACACACATAGCTCTCACGCCTTCTTGGTACTGCAGAGTGTGAATAACATTATTAGTACTTGTAAATATAACATGCCACTGTAAAGAATTGACTAGTCTATGACATTGTAGTTAACAGACCTCAATTGTTGTCTTGTTTTGCAAAATCAGGTAAAAATGCCAACCCAGAAAAAAGCTCAGCGCCAAACTTAGAGGGACTAGTATAAGCCCCGAAATGATCTATTAACAGGGATAAAACTTGATCAAAATCGGGGAAAGGAAGATCAAGAAAGAAAGAAAAATCATTCATGGGAAATTACATATACAACTCTGTAAGAGCCTTCACTTTCCTCATCATCCTTCGGAGAGTCTAATGTTATGCTACCAGCAAGCAAAACCTGAATGACAATAAGCTTGTTAAAAGTAGGAGGAGAAAAGGCGTAAATCTTCAATTTATGCTTGATAAGCCATTTGTACATAATAACAAGCAATGAATTAATAGATGTCAGCAACAACAGAAGATAGAACGTATGTAAGAAACAAAAGATAGTCATAATGTTCCAAGATTATATACAGTACAAAGAGTGCCAAAATGCCAACTTACCAGGGAATATATGCAAGCAACAGCAGCATACATAACAAAGATGAAGAAGATCTTGTAGTTCGCATGGCCCACACAATTATTCATCCACACGCAGTGATGATCCTTATACAACATGAATCACTTTAAACTCAATATCCAGTACATCAAGAGAAGACATAAATGAAACATAGACTAGGCATACCATTCGTAGTACACATCTATTACATATACGACAATGATGAGCACGTGGAGGCTTATGAAGGGAACACTTTTGGCAGTATCTCAAATCGCCACCCTGCAGATTAATTCACAGAAAGAAATTACATCCATGAAGTTCCAAATCAAACTTGATATTATTAAGTAAAAAATATTACTTCAGAGCCACTATTGAGAACTTCATCTTTGTTTTAAAAGCAAAAATTCAAGCAGAATATCGATCTCAGTTAACAAAATATGTAATTTAGCAATTCTATTTTTGGTTATGCAAATAGTTTTTTTACATACTGGTAACGTTATCGTAAGGATTTTGTAAAAGATAATTGATTACCAGATGTTAGAAATGTTAAAAAACTACCAGGTCCTTAAAACTTCACTGAAAATGGAAGAATGATGGTCAAAACTATTATTTTGTTAGAGCATCAATCAACTATTTTTCTTGCTAATAACGATTAAAACATGATTAGCTATTAGAATATTCAAATATAAGCGCTACTTGAAGTATATACAGGTCACACGCATAAAACATTGTTCGGTCTTAGACTATGCTCTGCATTTTACAATGCAGTCGGACAGCTAGATATTCAACACCTATAGAGATGGAACACAAAAATGCTATGGTTAATTTGAAATGGTAGAACTAGAATGGTCCTTGAAAGTATCGGAAGTTCATTCATTGCTAATATTTGGAGCAAAGAAGATATTGTTTGTAATTTTCTTCGCATCTCAGTGCTATATAAAGAACTTTGAAAATCAAGCAGAAAGGAAAACAACACAAGCACTACTTTCAATTTTGGGGCGTTTAAAGTGTGTGTCACATCTTTGCAATTAATAATTAATTACATAACACTTGGACAGTTCCCCCACTATGCAGGGTTATACTTTTTTTTTTTTTTTGGTTGTTGTTGTTGTCGGACAGTTCAAGATTAGCCTCCTTACAAGAATTCCCTTTGGCGAGACTATATCCACAAGCTGATTTAGATACTATATTCTATTATAGTAGATATAGAATATAAGTAAAACTAAGACTTCAACCTGCACATCATATAACATTTATTAGTTTCAGTTTTCTTACTTCATCCAAAAAGATCCTACTTGCTTTTAGGTTGCGCCTGAATATGAGATGTTTCGAGGACAATTAACTCATTCCAGAAGATAAATTTTACCTGCATAGTTTTGCTTGCTCTTTGGTGTAACAAGATATTTTTTTTAAGGCAGATTCTATCTTAGACTTCATCCGAAAAGATTTTTCCTACTAATGTGTGCTTCTTCGAGTAATTACCTCTAAGTCCGTTCCTGGCTCAATAACCAAGCTCCTTAATACCGAATCTCCGCAACCTTAAAATTTGGCAACAAAACAACAAAGACAAGAGATCTACCAAACTCAGAAATACCCAATATCACAACTCGATCAACCAAAGCCTAAACATCCATAGCCCAATGCCTCTCCTCCGCTGGAACAAATGCCACACTCCAAACCGTGAACCATGGGGCTGCTACTGCTACAATTTAAGCAGTCACCTTACCGTTCTGCAAAACACCGAGTCAAGACCAACGCGTGCAATACACTGTATAAGGCCCAAAACCCATAGGCAATACCAACACTGGGGTTGCAATAGACGGCAACCCCTTCGCAAGCGACAATAGTAGTCCACTCTCATAACACGGGAAAAACATCCTGCCCAACATCTGTATCATCATCACAACTCGCCGGTGCCGCACTGATATCGACTACACCGAAACTGAAGATATAGGCTTCAACCCGAGAGAAAGTTGCGTGATAAGGAATCAAGAAAGGGAAAGTTTCCTAAAACTTCGAAGATAAGTACAGACGTCTCCGTACCGATACGCAAGACTTTTACTACCAACTTTTCACGACCCAAATTCCCACCGGAGCGTTGATGACGCCTAACACTGCTTGCTAGACAAGCATATAATAAGCATTGATGGTAATCTAGAATAAATTGTAACCTACTACAATCCAATAAATTATACACTATCCGTGTATATAACTTAAATCCTTACCATAATTATCCTACTCTTTTTCCCTAATCCAACCACACACTAGAAAATAATTTCGCGAGGTTTCATTTTTCACTGAGTAGAGATACAAATTGAAGATATTAATACAAGTATATGTAGAATGAGATGAGAACTAGAAAAATGGCAGGACTGGAAAATAAAAGCTAATATTTCTAAAGAAAAAAATAGAAATAACAACTGAAAGAAATGAAAAAAACCTTGCGCTTGATCTCATGAACGATGTTATCAGGGTCTTCAATGTCGGGTACAAATGAGCTGGGAACGTGACCCGGATCCGTGTAAATAGCAAGGGCATAATTGGAAATGCACATAGCAGCTACGACGGTGAAGAAGACGGCGTTAAGCATACCGGGAGACGACCAAAGCCCAAACCACTGATCAATGAAGACGAATACCGTTGAGAAGTAGATGAATGCAATGGCGGCTATCACGACGGTGACGTGGAACGAGAATTTGCTGCCACGTTTCATTTCCCGACGTTAGAACGATCACCGCCGGGCGATAATTTAACGGCGGGTTGGATCTGGTTGATACAGTGGGAGCGAGGCTTGTTTGGTGTTTGGGTTGAACTTTCTTTAATTTGATGTCCGGTTGGTCCAACTTCTTAACACTTTCGTCCACCAAATATTATGCGAAATTGTGAAGTATTTTACTACTACCAACCAATTCCATAGTTTTTTTATTTTTTTATTTTTTTAAATAAATTCTTCAAACCCAAGTTTCATAAGCTATATTTTATCTATTTTTATTTTTCTATAATATGTGCACTTTACGTATAATCAATTACTAATTTATATTGCAATAATATTTTTCAATCTCCCCCCTCCCCAAACACACACACACATATATAAACAGAATTTCAATGACATGTGGGAGTTATAAATTTATTTGTTGAGCTTTGTTTTATTAGGCTTTTAGTTTAGTTTAACTTCAACATTTTTCTCTCACCAAAACTATAATACTGTATATACTTTACTATCGACCAATTTCGTTGTCAATTTTCATAAATTCTTCTAAACAAAGTCCAATATCGTTTTATTTAATTTAAGAATAAACGTGTTCTTCTATTTGGCATAACTACTTAAAGAAATAAGTTTTATTCGTTAGTGTAAAAAATAATTACTTGCTAGATGAATTAATTAATTATAGAAATTAAGTTTTATTCATTAATGATGAAGATGTTAAGTATAATTTGACTGATTTTGCTAAGTAGCTAGAGTTAGTTTTTAAGTGACATATTTATGTGAATAATTTTCTCCGGTTAAATTTTTCGGACAAAAATCATGAGTAACGTCAAATAGGTTACTGCTAGAAGTAAACTCACATAAATGAACATGTCTTGAACATCTCATATCAGTTGTCGGGCTAAAACGACTCAAAGATACTCTTGACATAGTGTGGTATTATTCACTTTGGGCTAAACTCTCACGTTTTTTCCCAAAAAGCTTCACACCACCAAGAGTATCCAACTCATTAATAGTAACTTATACTCCCTCCGTTTCAATTTATGTGAACCCATTTGACTGGGCACGGAGTTTAAGAAAAGAGAGAAGACTTTTGATGGTGTAAAATGAGGCACCTTTATTTTGTGTGGCTATAAATCATTGCATAAAGGTAAATTGTTTCCAAATAAGGAAAATGAGTCATTCTTTTTCGCACGGATTAAAAAGGAAATATGTTCACATAAATTGAAACGGATGGAGTATTTCTTTTTCACTTTTCACGTGGGACTTTGTTCACACGTACCCAAAAATATTTAGGGCCATTTTGTCCACACATTTTTCCTCCTTTTCTCAATACTTATCTTCAAAATACTTATCTTTTATATCCAAAAGCTTACTAATTTCTGTTATCCTAAGCTATTAATTAGTTGTACCAATTGAGTCGGTGTCGTTTCGAATTCGTTGAGCTAGTTAGGTTGGTAGGAGGACGTTTTTCTTGTTCAGTATTAATTACGTCTTTGTTTTGTATTTTATTTTCAACGTCAATTATTTAATTTGTTTGTGCAATTCTGCTTGCTGGATTGTACGTACGCTCCAACCATCTGAATTTGACGACTTGAGCAGGAAATAACAAATTTTGCATTAATTTAATAAATTCATTTTCATTTCACTTTATCCGATCTCTCTCTCAGCTCTCGTGATATTGTGACACTTTTCACAGGAGATGATTTGTGAGCTCAAGAAGAAGGTTCTTGTTTTATATATATATATATATATATATATATATATATATATATATATACACACACTTGTTTTTAGTGTACGTGCGTTGCACGTGTCTATTATTTTAATCAGTAAAATATATACAAAAAGAATAAATTTATTCTGCATGTACCCTATGCACTCCTATAATCTAGGTAAATTGATCTATAATTCAGTAATCTTCGTAGGTCGTCAGCCAGACACTCCCAATTTAATCCCCTTTTTTGAGTCTTATGTTTCTTCTCATCTCAAAGATTTTTATTTAACTCTAACTTATGCATCACAAAGTAGGAACACTCCAAAAGAACTCAGTCCTCCTAATCCCTTTCTAAATAATTATATTTATGAATTATATAATTATATATATTCAAAGTAAATATATAACATTTCAAAATTTAACATGTAAATAGACAAGTTTTTTTAAAAAAGAGGAAAAAAGGATTCTACCTTTGTTTGACAAAGTTGCCGAAAATTTGCTCATAAAAAAAGTAGTTAAGAGTTTCCTTTTAATGTATTTCCTTTTCTATTTATGTATAGGAAAAATTAGAATTTAAAATAATTTGATTCCTTCTTGAAATATATATATATTTTCAATTAACTTAAGATTTTAGGAATCGAAGATATTTTAATTCCTTCTCTAAAATGTACTTTCTCATTTATTTATGGTAGGAATTTTAGGAATGTGTTTTTTACTTTTCTAAATCGAGATCCTAAATAGGAAAGTAATTAAATGACTATTTCTAAATTTTAGGAAAGTTAATTGAATGACTAATACTATATATAGGAAAATAATTAAATGACTATTTTGTCCAGTGTGAACTCTACTTTAAAGGGGTAAAAAAGACGAATAACATTTCGCTAAGGGCCTTTGTGCTTTTAATAAAAAAAATTATATATATATATATATAGTGTAAAATTCGATATTATAATTAGGCACTCTTGAAATGGTACAAAAAAGAAATTCTTTTACACTATCAATGTAGTTTAACCCATGATAATAAGTTAATTAATATTTTTATTAACTTTTCAATTAATATTTATTAAGAGATTATACTAAACAAAGTTATATAGTAGATAAGTAAAAAAAGGGTAACCCGATGCACTAAGCTCGTTCAGAAAAGAGCCGGACCACAAGGTTCTATTGTACGCAGCCATACCCTGCATTTCTCCAAGAGGTTGTTTCCACGGTTCGAACTCGTGACTTCCTGATCACATAGCAGGAAGTTTACCAGTTACGTCAATGCTCTCATTCATAGACTAGATAAGTAAAAATGAAAAAGAGATGTTTTGATTTCATTGAAATTAGAAGCTTTTTCTGCATCTATATGATATACGTACTATTATCTGTAATTATCTTTATACATTATTTTATTGTGTAACAATTAGACGATTATTTACACTATTTGCATAAAAATTAAACTCAGGATGCATGTACGTAACTCGTTCAATTTGCAAGTCGTTGTCGAGTGATGAACTCATTAGACCAAGCAAGAGGAGAGAAAGGAACAAATTAAATTGCTTAAAAGTAAAAGATTCACTGATTATTTCTTTTATTTTTACAAAACTTGTGGCAAAGGACTCCTCACTTTGAATTTCATTACAAGCCAAGGGGCATAATCAGAAATTGAAAGAATATTAGACACTCTTAGCAATAATAATAATAAAGATTATGCAATGTACGAAAAACACGAAAAATTAATGAAGAAAACAAATTAAAGAGGATTAACACTTAGGAAGATCAGCAGGTGGAGGAGGAAGCTTCTGTTTGCGGCCTTTTCCATCCATTACAATCCAAGCCATTTTCAATCCCCAGCTTGTGTGAACTTCAAGGTGACAATGCATGAACCATACTCCTATATATAAAACATTCAAATTTTCACATTAAAAAGCTAACCAATTTTTCTTGCTATTGTTTTAAAAATTTCATGTGTAGAGGAACAACGTTCTAGTTGGTTCATGAAAAATGAGTTTAGCTTTTATATATGTACGATGCAATATAATTTTTACAAAATCAAACCATCTAAATGAAAATTAAAACAACTACTCATAATAGCGGAAACTAGTTATTGAGAATATAAGGCAGACAATTCCCACGTATAATTTTACCGATAATGTAACCATTATTTATACTGTAAATGGAACGAGTTTTTTTATTCATTTGGTGAAATTAACTTGATTATTAATTATTCCTTATCAAAAGATTTATCTGGAACTACCTAATAATTAACCTAATTATATAAATATATATTGCGTCGTTGTACATAGAACTTAAAGTCAATTTTAATGAGAAAAAATCAGAAATAGTCATATTTACAACTGGTAATTAAAAAATTGTCATAGTTTCAAAAGTAATTAAAATTTAGCCACTTTTCATGTAAAGATAAATCTGAACAAAAACACTATCAAAAAATCCGAAAATATTCCAACATAGGGTGTTGGAGTTCGAACTTTTTACATATGAGCTTCCAACATAATATGCTGGAATTTTATAATATACTGGAGTTCCATCGTAATATGCTGGAAGTTTATATATGCCGGAGCTCCATAATCCCGTATATTACGCTGGAGCTTTCCGTGTGTTGGACTTCCAACATAATATGCTGGAAGTTTACACGCTGGAGCTCCATAATCCAGCATATTATGCTGGAACTTTCTGCATTTCAATAAAACACTGACTATTTTTCAATTACCTGTCCAAAAATTGGCTAGCCGTATTATTTTTACATTTTAATGTATAAATTACCTGGATTGTCTGCAAGGAAGCGAATGGCGACCCAACCACCAGCTGGCACACCAACAGTGTTCCTTTCAGCAGGGTCAACAAGGTTGAAATTAGCAGGATCTTGACTAGGATTATAGTTTCCAAATCCTTGACCAACCACAAAAAAATTGAACCCATGAAGATGAAGAGGGTGACTTTCAGCACCAAGAATACTAGTGTCTTGTAAAACCAACTCTACTCTAGTATTATAAGGAAGCACTACAACTTTTGTGCCACTTGTCACAAATGTATTGGTTGGTGGGTTGCCTGTGTAATTAAATTTGAATGGTGGATTGGCTGGAAAATCAGTAGTATAAACACCATTTGATTGGTTGAAAAAGTGAGCTTGAAGTAATGCTATATTTGGCTGAACAAAAGAGACATTATTAATAGATGCTGCAAATTTCGTATTATTTGGTCCTTGACATGTTTGGTTCTGAGGGCATGGATGTAACCCTAGTCCAACAGTGAAGAAAAATCGACTATCAACTTTTGTTGGAACATTAGCTGGGAATTTTGCATTTGCTAGACTTTTTATTTTCTTGCTAAAATTGGCAACAAAATTTGTGTCATTGAAAATAGGGAGTGTAGGTCTTAATACAGGAAATTTGTTACTTTTTTTGGTGGATGGTTGATTTTCATATTCCAAAATTGCGGTGGTTGTTGTATTGTCGAAGGCGGCGGGACCGGAGGAGTACGGCCGCGCCGCCATGAGAAAGGTGGCGTTAGGGTGGCGAGGCAAGGTTTTTAGTAGGAGATTTGTGGTTTGGCCTGGAGTTATTATAATTATATTTGTCTTAAATGGTTTTATATAAACTGCATCAACTTCTACAACAGTAAGGGTGTGGTTAGCTATACTAAAGAATAGCTCATCATCGAGTGCAGCATTGATTAATCTCAGTAGATATGTCTTTCCAGGTTTCACTTTTAATCTGAATGTATCTGCAACATGAAAATTTGAGTTACTTTTTCATGCAATTAATAATCGGACCAAGTAATGATCATGCAAAGGGATTACAATATAATAACTAGAAACAAGATAAGGAAATATGTATATAATTTCAACTTTGAAATATAATTAAGCATATTTTGAAAATGAAGGGGAACCTTAGGTCGGAGCAACGATAAAGTTATCAGCGTGTGACCTATAGGTGTCGTGAGTTCGAGTCGTGGAAGCAGCTACTAATGCTTGCATTAGTGTAGGCTGTTTACATCCACACCTCTTGGGGTGTAGCTGTTCCTTAGACCTGTGTGAATACGGGATGCCTTGTGCATCAGGTTGCCATACAATATTATGGTCAAAGAAATCCTCGAATAGTAATAATGTCCAGAGGCGGGGAGCTAGCCTGCTATGAGGTACAGGTTCGACCGAACTCAGTCACTTTTAATTTGTTTAAATATTACTGAATTTGTACTCAAAACTTCATTAAATATGTATATATATATTTAATTATGAACCCAATGACTAAGACAAGTTATGAATTTCGGGATAAAGTTAGAACCCATAAGCTTAAAATCTTGATTCTGACTCTAACAATGTCATATAAATTAAAGTAAAACAAGACGGAGTAGTATTTTTATTTACTTTTAGTGGAGCAATTGTAGAAAAGTCCAGGAAGACCGTTGATAGTATGAGCATCCGAAATATTTGGAGCTCCTCCAGTTTGGAGGGCTTGATTGATATTTGTCTCTGTATCGTCATTCCACCATTCACCTATAATCCAAACACAAAGAGGACACATAAAATTTTATTATCATGACAATAATATCATCATGAAACAAGTGAATTTTTTTTATGTTGTACCGACTCTTCAAAAATATTATGCGTGTCATTTTCACCAAAATTAGTAATATTTTGGAGGATCTGACACGAATGTGGCACTAATAATTTTGGAAAGCCCGAGCAACACAAATCTAGATACAAAATCAAATTGTGTACCAAAAATGATAGGAACTTCTTTGAAGGGTTGAGGAAAAGGATAAGGGACGCCTTTCTTGGGAAGGATAACAATAGCTCCATAGACTGTAACTCTCAGCCATGAGATGTGAGCATGCCACAACAATGTTCCCCTTTGCCCAGTGAGAGTGAAATTGTATACATAGCTTTGGCCATTTTGAATAGGGCATTGTGTAATATAAGCTGGTCCATCTGCCCATGCACTTCTTAGTTGTCTCACTCCATGCCTGTCATGCATTTCACGTATTATAAGATAATTACACAAACGTGTATAACAGATCAAACTAGGAGGCTTTCTGCGTTCACATAGGGTCCGGAAAAGGGCAGCATTCAGTGGCGAATCCAGGAATTTCGCAAATGGTGTTCAAAATTTAATTACACATATAAAAATAATTTTTGACCTATATACACAATATAATTTTTCGATGAAGCCATGAAGGGTGTTCGGTTGACCACCCTTCAATGTATGTGGCTACACCACGCCGTACCCCAAAAGGGGTGATATAGACAACCTACCCTAATGCAAGCATTGGTGGCTGTTTTAACGGTTCGAACCCGTGACCTATATTAATTAACTTGTCATGAATACTAATTGCTAAGAGTTAGTTACATACCAGTGAATAGAGATATTGTACTGAACATGGTTAACAACTTTGATGAGAAGTCTGTCTCCTTCTCTTGCAGTAATTGTAGGTCCTGGAAGTTGGCCATTGACTGTCACAATGCTCTTTGTTTGACATAATCTTGTAACATTTTTCATTTGAATCTGTAGTAACATATAAAGTGTAAATAAAAGGGGAAAAAACAACAAAATATAAAGAATATGAAAAGTTATAGGGCACTAATACTGAGTACATTAAACTTGTATTGTCTGGTCATTTTGCCTGCATGCTTTGCAAGTGCTAGCTTATGGTCAATTAATGCCCAGAAAGTTATAATAAGTAAAAACATAGAACTCTTTAGAAAAAATGACACCATCTTCAAATACTTTGCTTCTGTTTTCTTGGTGAGGATTTAATGTGTTGAACTATGAACTCTTTTGGTTTATATATACTTTTAAGGGTTTGGTCATTAAGGTTACTTATAGAAGGTGACTATCACTCATACTGACTTGCTTAGTATAATTAGGCTGTTGGTCCAACCATACTTTTGAGTAATTTTAAAGTCTGGCTATTTTCACAATTAATCATATTGATAAACGGTTAAAATATCCAGTAAACTTTCTATTTACTACGGGCGAGTTTCTTATTCATTTTATTACGAAACTCGATAAAATATCTAAGGGTTGTTACTTTATTCTTTTTTGCTTTAATTTTTAATAATTTTCCTTGAATTAAAATTCAATTTGGCTAATAATTATTCGAATGTTGGTGTGAATTCTAGTTTTATGTCAGGAAAAAGAAAATAAAATTACAACAACCCACTTGGGGAAATTAAAATAGCACCCTTTTGCCAATTGCAATTATTCAAATAAAAAAAATTTCATTTTACTAGATTATTAGTAAGATGCATGTCGACAAATTCTTAAAGTAACTTGGATTTTTTACTTTCTTTTTTTGGGTAAATGTAAGGGGAGGCTAACCTAATTCAAGTTCCTGTGACCCCATATACTAACTGTTTTACTAGTGAGAAATGAAATTATATGACAAAGAAAAATACAGAAGTTTACTAAAAGAAGTGCATGCATGCATGGTTTGGAGAATGTCCAAGAAGCAAGAAAACTCTCAAACAGGTTAATTCGAATATAGAAAAGCTTGAATTATCAGTTTGTTAATTATTCTTAGAGCGGTTAAACAAGTCTATTTCAATGTCATAAGTGGCAACTGAAAATCTGTAGTTTGAGTGAAAATTAATAAAATATACTCAAAGTAATAACGAGAGGGATTGACTATCATGATTAGCCAGAAATTGAAAATTTTGCATGAAAAGAAAAAAAGAATTGGAAAATGTTGTGGCTAAGAGGAAAAGAGGGAGTTAACCAGTAGCATTCAATAATTAATCTCTAGGTCTCCAACTATAATTACTTACTAATCAAGGCATCCCTTAATTGTATTAACCTAATAACAACGTTTAACCTCATGTTATGTTAGTACATGTGCTCTCGCGTATATTATTGTTACATCGATATTACACCAAAATATTCATGGATTATAATAAGCTGCGAAGCAATCTCAGTATCAAAATCACATGTAATCTAGACAACTAATGTAAACGGAATTTCACAGGTTATCTCTTGAAGCGTGAACATACCTCTTCTATCACGTGAGCCTTCAATTCCATAACTTCTCAATGGAATCTCCATCACCCGCACAATCATGATCCTCGAACGTTCCACGGTCTTCTACTGTGTTGCCCAAATAATACCCGAAAAATAACAATTTTGTGTGGGCGAAATTTCTAGGAAAATATGGCTGAAAATTTCAGCCACCATCCCTCTCTCCTATGGGTGGAAAACCTTATGTATTTGTAGCACAAGTTTTAAGGGTTAAAACTCTTTTCCAAAACCTTTTGGGTTTTCTTTTCCACCAGAAAAATGATTCCTTTATTTCCTATTATTTAGGCACAGTAGGGACCACCGAATTTAATTAACAAGGCTTTCAATTATGGAATTAATTTATAATTTTCGAAATTAATATCCACCATAATTAATTATGAATTATTCCACTAAAAATTCGTAATTGCACTCCTTATTCAATTTCGAAATTCATCCATTAAATCTTATTTAACTCCCCATGTTAAGATTCAGATACTAATAAACTAAATTAAATTACCGACGATTTAATTTATTGATTATTTCCTTTAGACTTTCGCTTAACTTATTTCATGTGTCGGATACAAAATCCATCGGCCGGGTATACACATGTAAACTTATAAGCTCTCATAAAGGTGTATCATCAATCTCTAAACCGAGACATAAATTCCATCAACTAACTATTACTTCACTAATGTACATTATTATTATCCAATTTACCAGGCATATTGACCCATAAAAGAATCTCCCTTTTAATAAATCAAAATAATAATAATGTACACATCTAATGATAATTATATCAAGATTAAGATTATAAGTACATTTAGTGGCTAGAGAGTTTATTTTATTAAGTCAGTATAAAATACTTATCTCGACTTGGTCCGTTCAATACATACAAAATGTACTAGCAGAAGAAGTTGGGATTAAACCTTTCCGATAATCAAGATAAATTATATTTAATCTTGTGCGACAATCATCCATGATGGTTTATCCAATTCCATCATTAGATTGTGAACTCAAACTTTATACTAATAAGAATCGATAATTTAGTCTTCCGTGTATAAGCTAAACTCTATACACTAAATCATCTACTATATAAGCAAAGGACACAAACTAATATATGACCTATTTAAAACTTTATTAATTGAATAAACACTTTGTTTACCTCGAAAAATACGAGTAACAATTAAATTTGATTTGTGGTTTTAAAGATATGTGATTTAGTTCAATACTAATTAGTAATCAAGAAATATGAAGTAGGAATGAAAAAAGGATAAGCGAATTAAACCAATAACATGTAACAATGATGACCTCGAGACGGTTGAGAACTATAAAGTAAGAAAAGTAAAATAAGAACAATGAAGCTCAAGGACAATGCTGATGAACAGTAGGCGAAAAAAGTAGAGAATATATTTCTTGCTCAGTAAAAAGATGGTCTTACAAATGATTAGAGTTCCCTTTTTATAATAGAGGAACCCTAAATAAGGAATATTTCTATTTACAGTGGGAAATAATCTTGTTACAACTGTCTAACCACTTAGTACAAAATTGTACAACCTTATTTCGGAATTTGCGCCATGATCTTAGGGATGTGGCAGGAATCTAGCTCGCTCTGGTACAAATCATGGTACTATTTCGAGGTTGAGCGCACTTGGCCTCAGTATTCCTCGAACTCCTTCCTCCGGGCATTACACTCTATCTTCAAGCTCGATCCTAGTCCACAGGTTTCGAACTTGACCTCTCCCAGACTCGGGCCTAGGGTGGAACCTCGAGCTTCTACACCGAGGGTATATAATTTTGACCATATATAGATAGTCCCCGCATTTCTTAGAATAAAATCATAAGAAACGATTTTCACCTCGGCTCCTCGAGCTTCTCATTATGATGTCACGCCTGTGACGTAGGTGCTTGAAATGATCGAAAATGTCACGTCGGCGCTCTTCCCTAAAACATCAAATGCGAGTCAGTGTTGGTCGGCCACTTGTGCCGCCAATCCATCGCCACCTTTATATAAATAGAATGTTATCCTGTTGAACAAAGATCTGTGGTTTTTCATCTTTATCTATTTTTGATATTTTCCCTTCTTTGCTTCCTTCTTTAATCGTCTATTTCCCTGGTTCGAACCTGCAAACATATTGCCATATGGCAACAACTTTACAATTTATTCCAAGACTCTCTTTCTCAAAGATTTGATTCG
Organism: Nicotiana glauca; assembly: GCA_026770625.1. Classification (NCBI taxonomy): domain Eukaryota; kingdom Viridiplantae; phylum Streptophyta; class Magnoliopsida; order Solanales; family Solanaceae; genus Nicotiana; species Nicotiana glauca. Next base: position 31,252 of record MU788153.1, read on the forward strand.
AATCAACGTGGGAAGGGCGCCGAATCCTTCTCGCATCAGAAAATATGCGAACTTCACACTGCCGCTCATTTCTCTTAACTTCAACCTGGTGTAGCACTTCATTCCTTTTGGTCTCCATGGAATGAGGTGGCACTATCATCTACTAACTTTTGCATCCCACCCCAAAATAATGTCCCAAGGATAAACATTCTTGGATCGTTGCTCGTGCATCTTGCAACCCTTTTGATTTTCTTCTGATAGAAGGCGAAGCTACATCTCCTGGACTTCCCTTCTGGTCTTTTTATTTTTCTGCTTTTTTTTAACAGATTACAGCCCAAAATCTCAACAGAATGTTCAATCCCCGTTGCTGGAAATATAGTTACATTTATCGAAGACTTTCTGCCTTAAATCTCTTCGGGCAAAAAGACATTTCCAACGGTCAAAACAGAATCCCCGGGAAGGAGTCTCTTGAAGATGATGTTCTCGAGGACGTGGCCTTAAAAGTAGATTAGGTTTTTGACTTTTGCTTTTTGCTTTTTTGTTTCTGTGTAAGTACCCTTCGTGGGTGTTATAATTATATTTTGTAACCATCTCTCGGAAATATAAAAGGATACCTTTGTCTTCCTTTTGGCTGTGTTGAATTCTGTTCTGCCTTTACTTGTGAAAAATTTGGTTGTAGAATTTTAATGACTAGTCCAAATATCAGACTCAGGACATAATAAACCCTTAGGTTTTTCAATATAATGTCCCTTAAGGCTCTTGTTAATCATCGAGCTGAGCTTAAATCGGTTTGATGCGAACTCAAAACATCGGGAATCCTAAGTTAAGTGAGAGCGGGGTCTCGAATTTGAAATAAAGTTAGCTCTTAGGTTCTGTAGATGATCATCAATTGAGAACTTCCTTCGACTTGGGTAGCTCTTGGGCTTAGTAGTCAAGAAAGTACTTGCTCGAATCTTGAAATAAAGTTACCCCTTAGGCTTTTTTGTAGTCCCCGAGTGAGAAATTTCTCAAACTCGGGTAACCCTTGGGCTTAGTAATTGAGTGAACACTTTGCTCGAACTCGAAATAGATTGATAAAAAATGAATTGATCTTCGATGCCTCGATTCTGATGCCAATCTCGTGATGTCAGCAGTTGAAGTGACCGAAAAGGTTGCTTTTTGTGCGGTTTCCAAAGTCATTGATTAGAGGCAGTTGACAGTCGGCCTTTTGGCTTCCAAACTATGGCTAAATGACCTCTATAAATGGACACACTTCATAACCTTGCAAACTTTATTCTCATATTTCTCTCAAAGTTTCATTAGCTCTTTCAATTTCTCTAAATTCCTCCTTCTCTTCTATCTCACTATCAACACTTTCCACTTTCTTTGAATTTCCGCATCGTGATAGCTAAAACCTCTAAACCGGTTCCCCAAAAGGGAAGAGCTTCTTCATCTTCTCGACCGACCAAGAGCAAACCCGTAATGCCCTCTCGTATTGAGGAGTGCATTCCTCCGCCATGCGAAATAACATCAAATTTCAAGATCGAGAAACACGTGTCAACACCAGGCCGATGCGAGCCCATGTCTCGATATGTCAGTTTGATAACCAAGGACGAGCTTCCATAAGTTAAGGAGGACTGCAAGTGGAAGAATAAAGAAGTAGTGATCCCTTCCCCATGGAGGATATCACTACATACAGAGCGGTGTACTTAAGCGTGTATACCTACCCATTCATGCTGGGCCCTGGAATCCCAACTCAGGGTCCCATAGATCCGGTTATTATCGACTTTTGCCAGCGGTACCGAGTGATGCTTGGCCAGATCTATCCTTTGTTCTGGCGAATTATTCATTTGATTAGGTTCTTTTCGAGTCAGGTCGAGGGAATGCCTTTCACCTTCAACTATCTTATCAGACTGTATAGTCGCGACTTTATCGTGGTGGCTTGATTAAATTGCAACATCGATCCTTGAAATATCTTTTTTATAGTATTGATGAGGATAAAGACCGAGGGTGGATGAGCTGGTTTATCCAACTCAAGACCTTCGACCTAATTCATGCTGAATGGATGCCGCTCCCCGATGAGTGGAACATGAAACGTAAGTACATAATAGGTTTATACCCTGCTTCCTTTTACTTTTCTCGATTTTATCTTTTCGCTCGGTTTAACACTTTTCTGATGGCGTAGCTACTGCTTGGTTTCCTGGTGGAGTCCCGGACCTTGAAGCTTCCACTTCCTCTTATTTGGAGCATTGCTGCGAGATTTACCAAAAGGCCGATGGGAGGCCAGAAATCATGGTGAGTTCTTGTGTTTGTTTACTTGTATTTTCTTAGTAGAATGCTTATTTCGATTTTGTACATGTCTTGGATATGCCGTTGCTATGCGGACGGCCTCGGGTGGTGAAGAAGAGAACCCAAAACCTTCTAAAGAAAAGAAAAGAAAAGAAAAGAAAAGAAAAGAAAAGAAAAAGAGATCCACATGCAAACTCTTCGAAGTCTAAGAAAAACGCGGTTCGAAAGTCCAAGGTCGATACGGTGGAATTATCTTCGGAAATGGCCCAACGTCTTCGGGATTAGGAAGAAGAAGAAGATGACGACTACCTTTTGGTAGCCCGTTAGAGAGGAAACACCGGTGCTTTGAAGTCCGTCGAGACGGTGATAATTGATATGGTTCATTCCAGAGTCGAAGAGATCTTCGAGGGGAGTTAAAACAAAGTCCCCGAGCCATCTGGTAGTAAAAAGGCACCTTTCCTAGGAGGCCATTTAGCGGGTGAGGCTGAAAAGCCCGATCCCGACTCCTTCAAATGAAAGAGAATGCCTGAGTGGATCATTTAGGGTAATTAACCGCCGGTCCCGAGTTCTCCGAGGGGCAAATTGAAGATGCCCAGAATATGAGATCTTCTGAAGCGGGGGCGAGCGGCAAAGAGCATAACATCTTCCAAGATTGTTTCGCAGGGATTGAAGATGGCCTCGACCCGGATGCTTCTTTCATTTTTGACGAAGCTCGTAGACTCTTCAAACAAGTGAGTTTTCTGTCCTTTAGAGTTACGTTTGTGCTTTGATTTTGTTGTTCTAACTTTCCCCCCTTTTTATGAAGGCTGTGGTGTACCACAAAAGGGCATTTTCCAAGTCTCGAGCTGATCTTACTCGATGTGAGGATGAGCTTAAAAATATCTATGCCAAGAAGGAGGAGGCGATCATCGGTCTTCGAGCAGAATTGGCAAAGGCTTGTCAACAACAAATTGCGCTTACCGAGGAGGTAATATTAATTTGTTCGATATGCTAAGAACTTTATTATGTAGTTTTAATGAAAGATCGAACTGGTGGAGAAACTCCGGGAGGAGCTCAAGATGAAGGAGGCCGAAACCTTAGGTTGGAGGCAAAACATGGGTGATCTTGCTTCTGAGAGAGAAACCCTTCGGGAGAAACTGGATTCGCTTGAACAATAATTCTAGAGTGTAAAGGAGGAGCACTTGGCTCGAGGCCGCAAAATCGAGGAGCTCAAGGTTAATTTTGCTGCTGAGCTGGCTAAGGCCAAATCTGACGTTGAGGCAATTATGTCCTCGTATTGAGCCGATGCCAAAGCAGCTAATGACTGGGCCAAGGAGATCTCCGCTACGACCGAATTTAAGTTATCATGTGCACTCGACCATGCTAGGCGACAGTCCAGGAGGGAAACTCTCGAGGAGGTGCACTCTCGTGGCTTCGATCTTTCAGCTGATATCGAGAAGGCAAAGACCTTGGAATAGGAGGTTGATACTCTGCTTTCTAATGAGGATGATTCAGCCAGTGGTTCCGAGAGTGGAGGAGACGAAGATGAAGTCCTCGAGGATGAGGCTCTCGATGATGCGGCCCCAGAAGATGTGACCCCGAAGTAGTTTTAGGTTTCTTCATTTCGTTTTTGTGCAAGTGTCCTTCGTTTAATTATCTCATGTAATCACCTTTTGGAAATATAAGGGGAAATTTTTATCTCATCTTTGACTTGTGCCGGATTTCATATTGTATTTATTTATGGAATAATTCATTTGTATAAATTGAGTGATTGTTAACCCTTAGATTTTTATCGATAGATATAATAATCTTTGAGTTAAGTTTAGATTGATCCGATATAAGCTCGGGGTATCGTGACTCTTGAGTCTAGATCGAAATGAGAGTGGAGTCTCGAACTATAGGTTTTTGGCCCTTAAGCTTTCAAAGTTGACCCTTCGGCTCATATATATCGACCCTTAGGCTCTTTAAGTTGGCCCTTAGGTTCTTTAAGTTGGGCCGATTCGGCCTCTAGAATGGCTATATAATTTTTTCCTCATTTTGGCTAAAAGACTTAGTAAATATTTAGTTATGCCTTAGCATGTATTTTTTTACCCGTTAGATTTTTCGAAGTTTTGACGTGTTGGGATCTTGTTTGTGTACTGATAATCGAATACCTCTTGAGGTTTTATCGAGAGCTTACATTATCGAAGCTTTTATATTATTTGAGGGCTGAAATTATCGAAGCCCGTTATATTTTGCTTTTGCCGATGGTAGCCTGATTTAACCTGTTTTTACGAAGTGTTTGAAGGCCATTTATTAATAGCAGATGTCGGACGTCTCCGAGCCGCATTGTTTAGGCCGTAGCCTTTTTATATGATATGGCCGTAGCCTTTGGGAATGTTCTTGTTACAGCTGTCTAACCTCCTAGTACGAAATTGCACGATCCTATTTCGGAATTTGCTCCATGATCTTAGGGACGTGGCAAGAATCTAGCTCGCTCTGGTACAAATCCATAATGGTACTATTTTGAGGTCGAGCGCACTTGGCCTCGGTATTCTTCGAACTCCTTTCTCCGGGCATTACACTCTGTCTTCGAGCTCGAGCCTAGTCCATCAGTTTCGAACTTGACCTCTCCCGGACTAGGGCCTAGGGCGGAACCTCGAGCTTATACACCGGGGGCATATAACTTTGACCGTATACACAATTATTCCAAATAAATATTATATCTAAACCAAACCCATGATTAATAGTATATATCCCAACAATTAACACATCAAAGCATAAAATTTAAAAAGTATAATTAGCTTGAATTCTTAAAAGTTGTGAAAGTTATGGCGAAATAAAATAGTGTCAAAACACAGTTGAGCATCCAAAATAAAAAATATATCATATAAATTGAAACCGAATAGAAAATAGCATAAAGAAACTAGAAAAAGGCAAAGACGATCCACATAACACATTTACTTCTTGTTGTAGCATCAACCTCGTATTAGCTATGATGAAGGTTTCCATCCTGAGATTTGCCAATCAACAGAATATAATGCTAGCCTTCACTTTAAG
>MU788153.1:37396-86462 GCA_026770625.1 Nicotiana glauca
AAGCGAATGGGTTGGGTACTAAGCCTAGGTGCCCAATAATACCAAGGTCAAGGCCATTTTACCAGCCCAGCCCAGCCAAATTGAGTAAAGGGATTGTTACATAAATAGCCATTCAAAATCAATATTTACTTTTTCTAGTAGTTATATAGTATAAATTATATATTAATTATATACAGTTATATATACATATATATATATACTTACTTTACATTCGCCGGCTATTTTTAATTTTGGCCCAGTTACTTGAGCTGCTGTTCGTTTATCAGTGCACTGCCCGTTCAGAGAACCACTATTACAAATGGAAGTTCAAAGCTTCTTAATTTGTTTAAGTGGCCTTTGTTTGAAAAACTGGTAAAAGAGTTTATCTAAATATCTTCTTTCTGCCACTCTAAGAAAAGGTTTTTCAATTTTACAAAACTAAAAATCTACCAGATTTTGCAATTATTGGAATTTTTTTTTGAATGTTGGAAGCGAATAACGTGTCATGTATAAGAAATAGGATATGATTTGAATATACATACATGAATTAATTCGTTGAAATGTGTGAATCCATTCATGTAAAACTATAACGACCTGGCCGATTGTTTTGAGAGTTGTAGCCCTGTTCCCTCATTTACTGCTCATTTTATGCTTAATAGTTGCATGTGATTTTCCGAGGTAGTTGATTTGATTTCGAGGAGGTTTCGGAATGAGTTGAGACACTTAGTCTCAAGGTTGGAAGCTTAAGTTGAAAGGATTGAACGGATATTGACTTATGTATAAACAACTCCTGAATGGGGTTTTGATGGTTCCGATAGCTCAGTTGGATAATTTTGGACTTAGGAGTGTGTCCTGAGAGTGATTTGGAGGCCCGTAGTTGATTTAGGCTTGAAATGGTGAAAGTTGGAATAATTAGAAGTTTTGGAAATACAGAAGTTTGACCGAGAGCTGACTTTGTGGTTACCGGGATCGAATTGGGGTTCCGAGAGTTGGAGTAGGTCCGTTGTGTCATCTGTGACTTGTGTGCAAAATTTCAGGTCAATCGGACGTGATTTGATAGGTTTCGGCATCGAATGTAGACGGTAGAAGTTCAAAAGTTTATTAGGCTTGAATCGATGCGTGATTCGTGGTTTTAGAGTTACTTTATGTGATTTGATGGCTCGACTAAGTTCTTATCGTATTTTAGGACTTGTTGATATATTTGGTTGAAGTCTCGGGGGCCTCGGGTGAATTTTGGATGGTTATCAGAATGTAATTTTACTTGGAGTAATGGCTGAAATTTTCTGGTGTCTCTGTCTGGTTTCCTTGTATGCGATCACGTGGTCAGGTCCGCAATCACGTAGGCTATTATTTTGGGCAGTGGAAGCTTTTTCTATGCGATCACAAGTTTTGGGTTGCGATCCCGTAGCCGGAGCAACTAATGTATCACGAACACGTGGGCTAAGATGCGTTCACGTAAAGAAATGAGGCAGCGGGTTCACACACATTTGCTCTTCGCGATCACGTGAAGAGGGGCGCGATCGCATAGGTTTGAGGAATTAGTTCATCGTGTTCGCAGGGGACTGATGCGTTCGTAGGTTAAACTACTGGGCAGTTGAGTTGTGCTTCGCGATAGCGATTTTGAGATCGCGATTAAGGACATCTGGGCAAAACTTAAATATTTCAAAAATGAGTGTTTGAGACTTTTTACAAAATTTGATTTTGGGAGCTAGGTTGGAGGCGATTCTTGGAGAGATTTTCAAGGGAGTAATTGGGGTAAGTGATTCTTACTTAGGTTTGGTTAAATTCTATGATTATATCTTTGATTTCACCATTTAATTAGTGATTTGAGTTGAAAAAATGAGGGAAAATGGAGGAAACTCCTTAGGCCGAATTTTTGAGATTTGAGCGAGATTTTGATATCGGATTGAGTAATTTTGGTATGGTTGGACTCGTGGTTGAGTGAATGTCCGGATTTTCTAACTTTCATCAAATTCCGAGATGTGGGCTCGGGAGGGGGAGGGTGGTTGACATTTTGACTTTTGATCCAAAACATAGCATTTTTATATGGAATTGACTCATATAGCTTGAGTTGATCATATCGAATTGTTTGTGGCTAGATTCGAGACATTCAGAGGCCGTTTCACGAGGCAAGGGCTTGTTGGAGTAGAGATTTGCACAACTTGAGGTAAGTAACACTTCTAAACTTAGTTATGAGGGAATAAAACCCTGAATTACGTGTTATGTGATTGATGTTGAGGTGACACACATGCTAGGTGACAGGCGTGTGGGCGTGCACCATAAGAATTATGACTCGGTCGATTTCGTGGAACTGTATAGTTGATTAATCTTGTCATTATCTGTAATTTTACCGTGTGTTAGAGAAATTGATCTGCCAATCATGCTTAGGTTACATGTTGGTACTGCTGGGACTAGAGCCGGATCTATGTGTAAGAGATGGGTTGGTACGCCACCCACAAGCTTTGATCGAACTATGCAATAGTATATATATTGAGAGAAAATGCATGCAAAACCAGTAACAAAGTGATTCAAGGTGCCATTGGCAAGGGTCTGTCAATTCCACCCTTGCGGCGGGAGATTAAGTCCAGCTTAGCACATTTTTTTAAAAGCCTTTGTTTGTTGCATTTTAATCCATGCAATTACAGGAGGAGGGTTATTCCTTTGTTTTGTGAGGAGGGTTATTCCTTTATTTCGTGAGGAGGGTTATTCCTTTGTTTCTTCTTTCTCTTTTATTAATTGATCTCATTTGTTTTTTAGTAGTTCCCACTGACTTTTTTTTTTTTGATTTTGTTAGTTTGTTTTAAAATTTCCTTTTTCCCTTTTTCCTTTAAACATTAAATATAAAATATATAAAAAAATTCTTTCACAAATCGATTTTTTTCTAGCCAAAAAATAAAAAATCACTCAATATTGTGCTTTCCCAACTTCGCCATGCTTTACGAATAAATGATAAAAAAAAATTAATTTTTTCCTTCATGAGCACAACTCTGATAAATCTATTTGAGGAAACCAAAACATATAAATAAAAATCCTTGAATAAGTTATGGTTCTAATCAAGGATGAATGCTTATTTTGTTATCAAATTGCTCTAAGTAGGACAAATTGTTTATAACATCGAGTGAGTTAATTTTATAGAAAATAGTAAATTGAATAATATTTATAAACTTACTTCTATTTTAATATTTAGAGTGCTTATTAGTATAAGTTTTTAACTTGAGTATCTAAATATAAATTGATAATGCACCTTTTTTTCTTGTACAAAATGTATACATCGAATTTTATGCTTTTTCTTTTCAAGTTTGTCACGACCCCAAACCGGCCCGGTCGTAATGGAGTCTCTCGTGAAGACAAGACCAGCTGACACAATACCCATATTAATCCTTTAATCATTAAGAGTCATTTTTAAGCCTTTAATTAAATAATATTTCATAATATAAGTTTGAATGAACAGTGCAGAAATAACATGCTAGCCCGACATCGGGGTATCACTAGTCATGAGCATCTACCAAGGTCTGAATACAATAAAACAATAAAAATGTACTAAGTACAAAAATAAAAATGAGAGGAAGGAAGCGGTGCTGCGAACGTCGTGCAACCACCTTGCTAATTCTGAGGACTCTGCGTCTGAGCAACCAACACCTGCTACCGGATTTCAAAATACTTGAATTTGCACACGAGTTGCAGGGAGTAATGTGAGTACTCCAACCCAGTAAGTAATAAGATTAAATAAAAACTGAGAAGTAGGAAACAATGAATCCACATTTATGTTAAACTCAATAAGCACGCAGGCTGCTAAATCAGAATATGGGTCAATCGCCTCTTTTAAAATCCAGCCTTTGGTAAAAATCATTTAGGATGCCTTCCGATAGATTCAGTAGGGGTTCAATACCATTTTTAATAAATGAGCTGAAACCATAATCGGCCCCTCGGGCAAAAACATAGTTCGTAAACAGCCCATCGGGAAAAACATGAGTCATAAACACCTCCTAACAAGAAAATCTCAGTGGAAATAACAAAAGTCCAAATCAGTGATTAAGTTCTGAACATCTCATAAACCCCAGCTTAAATGAAAGTTGCTTAAAAATATTTATCTAACATTTTCGACAGAGACTCAATATAAAGATGAGTGAAAGCAGTCATTAAATCAACATGTTCGATAGAAACTCACTCTAAAGAGAAGTGAAAATCAATAGGTTCATAATCAGGCCCCTCAGGCAAAATCATTCATATGCATGTATATATCAATAGCCCATCAGGCTAGCCTCTCAGTCACTCGTGACTCAACTCCTACCAATCATTGCTCATACTCAGCACTCACGCTTAATAGGTACAATATAGTAATCGCTGCGGCGTGCAGCCCGATCCATATATCGCTGCGGCGTGCAGCCCGATCCATATATATAGTCGAGTGCGCTCACTGGGGGTGTGCAGATCCCGGAGGGGCTCATACAGCCCAAGCGCTATATCGTCGCGGCGTGCAGCCTCACTATCAGACCCTCAGTCTATCTCAGTCACCAACTCACGATCACTCGGACCATCAGTAACACAGGGAACTCAGCCAAAACAGTTTTCACATTTTTAAGAAATATAGTGATAAAACCAGATTTTAAACAATAAATAAGTAAAACATGACTGAGGATATGCTATCAAACACATAGAGAGAGGAAAAATAGTAAAAATTCCCCTAAAGGTCTCAACAGATCGGCACAAGGCCCCAAACATAGCATACATCCAAAAATATAATATCAATCTAAAAAATATATAATATCATAAGGTTTCAAATCAAATACATGACTTAACAGTCATACGGGACGGACCAAATCATAATCCCCAATGGTGCATAACTCCACGCTTGTCATCTAACATGAGCATCACCTCAAAGTAACACAATGATGTGTAATCTGGGGTTTCAAACCCTCACGACAGTATTTACAATCATCACTTACCTTGATCCGGTCTAAATTCTAGCCTGCGATGCCTTAGCCCGCACGAATCGACTTCCGGATGCTCCAAATCTAGCCACAATCAGTACATAATCATTAAAATATGCAAAGGGAATGAAGCCCATTCGAAAATATCCAATTTATATCAAAATCCCGAAATTGCTCAAATCCAGCTCCCGGGCCCACATCTCGGAATCCGATAAAATTAACATTAATGGAATATTCATCCTCACACGAGCCTATACATATCAATAACATCAAAATCGGAGTCCAATGACCCCTCAAATCCTCATTTAAAGTCTCTTAATATCAAGCCCTAATTCCTCAATTTTAGGCATAGATTCCATGATTTACTAGGTGGAATTCACATAATAATCGAGTTTTGAGTTCAAAAAAATTACCTCCAATAAATCTTCTTGAATTCCCTCTTCAATTAGTTCTCTCAAGCTCCAAAATCGCTCAACAATGGTAGAACTTAGCCTCAAATTCGCGGAAATGGGCTTTTAAAATATTCTGCCTAGCTCTCATTTTTACTTAATTGCGATCACGGCGATCGCAGAGCACAATCCAAAACTCACTCTATGCAATCATGTGTATCCTCACACGATGCCCAAAATCTTCTAACTACACGATCACGAATGAGACTACGCGACCGTGATACATAGAAACATACAGCTATGCGATCGCAACCCTATCTATGTGAATACGAAGAGCAACCTGGATGCCCCCCTGAGATAATTCTATGTGATCACGAGCCTCCTCACGCAATCGCGATGAAGAAAAACCTGCAACAGAACTGAAGCCAAAATCTGAAACTTTTAATATGAAATTTTGATCCGTTTAACCTCCCGAAACTCACCCGAGGCTCCCGGGACCTCAACCAAACTTGAAAACATATCTCATAACATCATTCAAACTTGTTCTAACCTTCAGAATACTCAAAACAACATCAGAATATCAAATTTGCATCGGATTCAAGCCTATGAATCCCAAAATCTTCTAGATTACGCTTTTGATAAAAAACCCAACCAAACCACGTCCGAATGACCTGAAATTTTTCACACACATCCAAAATGACATGAAGGAACTACTACAAGTTTCAGAATTTCATTCCGAGCTCTATATCAAAATCTCACCTATCAACCGAAAAACACCGAAATCTCAATTTCGCCAATTCAAGCCTAAGCCTTCCACGGACCTCCAAAATGCATTCCGATCATGATCCTAAGTCCCAAATTACCTAACAGAGCTAATCAAATCATAAAAATTCTGATCCAAGATCAATATACAAACAAGTCAAATCTTGTTCAAACATTTCAAATTTCAATCTTTAACTAAGAATTATTTTTCCAAATTCATTTCGATTACCTTGAAAACCAAAACCAACAATTTACATAAGTCATAATACTTCACACGGGGCAAGTCATGCCCGAGAACTGGCGAGCGAAGTGCAAAAATCTCAAAATAACCGGTCGAGTCGTTACAAAGTTACTATAATTTTTTTTTTGCTTGATCTATTTGTCTATATTAATCTCAAAGAAGAATAACCCGAATTGAAAATCCAAATAAACCAAATAGATTAATTTATACCCTATGTAACCAATGTAAATTATAACATGGCTATGTTCAAAATTTGTGGCACCCGGAGCCTCTAAATCCTGGATCTGCCTCTGGCTAGGACCCACGAAGGTCGAGTAGCATGTTGAATTATTTTCTTAATTTGCAATTTTTTACTCAGTCACAACTACTATTTGCATATTATATCTCAGTCTCTGTTGTCCTTTATTGACACACTATATCATCATTGTTTGGGTTAGTTATCATGATTCTTGTGGGCCCGAGAGACTGGAGAGTTTGATGACCGAGTGAGGCCGAGGGCTTGATTGTGAGGTTATTTTTGGGATCAGTGTGCACGCCGCAACATGTTTATTTGATTCAAGCCATGATTGGCTTATTTATAAATCTTGGGCTGGAATTCCCCTTAGGAGTCTGCACATCCATAGGGAGCACATGTACCTACAAAGTGCGAGCGTGAGAGCCGAGTGATTGGGAGGATGGAGTAACTGTGAGGATGGAGTGAATGGGAGGACTGAGCGGCTGATACTATGAGAGTATGCATATGATTCCGTTACTAATTTGTACTTCAGTTGGCATATATAACTATTATGTAGATATTGAGATGTATGATATCTTGTTTCAATAGAACTTGACTTGATTTACCTGTTTGAGCTTTAACTGTTGAATTTGGAAGCATGCATTTCTTTACTTAATTCTATAATTGAACCGTACATGTGAAGCTCGTCACTACTTTCATCCCAATTGTTTGACTTGTTAATTAATTGGTTGTACTCACACTACACCCTGCACTTCGTGTACAGATCCAAGTATTTCTGGACAGAGTGGTTGCTGATTCTCAGAGTTTACTATCATTCGGAGATAGTCCATTTTCTTAGACAACATTTCAGAATTGTGTTATATAGATGCTCATGTACTCAGTGACACCCTGATTTTGGAAAACTTATTCGATTTATGAGATTTCTTACTTATTTAAAACCTGTTTTAGTATAATCTAAATTTGAAAGTGTTTGAAGTGTTTAAGTTGTCGGCTTGCCTAGTAACATGACAGGCACCATCACGACAGGTTGAGTTTTAGGTCGTGACAAGTTGGTATCAGAGCCTAGGTTACATAGGTCTCATGAGTCATGAGCAGGTTTAATAGAGTCTTGCTGATCTTTACGGAAACATTTGTACTTATCTTTGAAAGGCAACCACAACCTTAATAAACTTCATATTCTTTTATTCTTGTTGTGCGAATCTGTTAATTTCGGGAACTAAACTTCTGTTATTCTATTCTCTCACAAATGGTGAAGACATGTGCTATCGAACATGACATATAACTACTAGTACCACCATATACGACCATGAGAGGTCGGGGTCACCATAGGGGTAGAGGTACAGCTCATACAATAGCTAGAGAAGCACCTGCAAATCCACCAGTTGCTCCAGCTCAAGAGTAGGTTCTAGATGTGGTTAAGCCAGTGGGGCCATCTTAGGCACCAACTGTGCCCATTGTGATTCGAAACCTTTAGGAGACTTTGGCTCAGATTTTGACTGTTTGCACTAGCTTTGCTCAGGCAATTTCTGTTCAGACCGCGCCAACCACTTTTCATGCCGGGGGAGGTAATCAGACTCCCGCCGCCCGTACTCCAAAGTAGGTGATGCAAGGACTTCAGACACCAGGGGTAATACCAACCCAGTCGGTTGCAGTTCCTCAAGCCCAGGCGGGTCTTGTTATTAGCGATGATGAGCGTAGGAGATTAGAGAGATTTGGGAGACTCCAGCCTCCATCATTAAGTAGGGCTAAGTCATAGGATGCCCAAGACTTTTTAGATAAGCGGATTCTTCACGTGACGGGTATTCTGGTAACATATGGTCGATCAATACTACTATCAGAGTGAAACAAGGGATCTAAAGAAGAAGAGAGGGTAGACTATATTAGTAACAAGCAAACCTTCTATGTGTATCTCCAAATATTTTGGAGATAAATACCAATTTGAAGGTCACTACTTTTCAGTTTACTAGGGTTGCCTTCAGATGGTGTGAGTCCTATGAGAGGCAAAATCCAGTCGGTACAACACCACTTACATGGAATGAGTTCTCCATTTTCTTCTTAGAGAAGTTCATGCCACAGACCCACAGGGAGGAGCTGCACAGGCAGTTCGAGCAGCTATATCAAGATGGTATATCTAAGACCCAACATGAGATGAGGTTTTTAGAGTTGGCTTATAACATAGTTTGGTTGGTTCCCACTGAGAGGGAGAGGCTTACGAGGTTCATTGATGGCCTCTACTATCAGTTCTGGTTTTTATGACTCGGAAGACTGTATCAGGTGCTACATTCGATAAGGTGGTTGATATTGCTCTGCGACTAGAGATATTTCGTAGTTAGGAGCGTAAGGAGAAGAAGGCCTAGAGGCCTCATGGTTTGGGAAGTTTCAGTGTTGTTCCTTGTGGGTGCAGTCCTACCATAGCAGGGGTTGTCCTTATAGGCTCGCTCATATGGCTCGTCCAGTTCATCGTAGTGCATTATCTAGCCATAGTTCATACAATGCCCGTCTGGGTCAGTCATCTTTTAGTGCTCTCTCTGCCTAGAGTTCATCCTGTGCTCTATTGATTCTGGGTTCATCTATGCAAGGTCTTTTGAGTAGTTATCTTGGTATTCGGGGCCCGATTCATTCCTCCCTACCACCACCACCACCATTGGGGAGTTGCTTCGACTGCGAGAAGTTTGGGCATATATGGAGACAATATCCCGATTGCTTGGGAGGTCCAGCGTAGTAGAGGAGTCAGACTGTGAATTTCGCACTAGTTACTTCACCACCCGCCTATCCAGTTTGGGGTAGGGCCCAGGCAGCTAGAGGTCGCCCTAGAAGGAGAGGCTGACAGGCGGTGGTCAGGCTCGATTCTATGTTATTCCTGCTAGGCTAAATGTTGTTGCTTCATACATAGTGATCAGAGGTATTATCTCAGTGTGCCACATAGATGCTTCAACATTATTTGACCCTGGTTTTACTTATTCCTATGTATCATCCTATTTTACTCGTTATTAGGATATGCCCATGATCCCTTAGTTTCACTTGTTCATATATATATGCCGGTGGGCGATACTTTTGTTATGGATTGTATATATAGGTCGTGTGTGGCGACTATTGGAGGATTGGAGACTAGCGTTGATCTCTTATTTCTTAGTATGGTCAATTTTGACGTGATCTTAGGTATGGATTGGTTGTCTCCATGTCAATCTATTCTGAATTGTCACACTAAGAACATTACATTGGCGATGCCGGGGTTACCAAGAATCGGATGGAGAGGTTCTCTAGATTATGTTCCCAGCAGGGAGATTTCTTTTTTGAAGGCCCAATGGATGGTTGGAAAGGGGTGTCTACCATATTTAGCTTTTGTAAGGGATGTGGTGATGATACCCCTACTATTGACTCGGCTCCAGTGGTGCGAGACTTTCGATTTGTATTTTCTGCAGACCTGTCGGGCATGCCACCCGACAACAATATCGACTTTGGTATTGACTTAGTGCCGGGCACTTAGCCCATTTTTATTCCTCCGTATGATATGGCACCAGCTAAGTTGAAGGAATTGAAAGAGCATCTTCAAGAACTTCTTGATAAGGGGCATATTAGGCCTAGTGTGTCGCCTTGGGGTGCATGAGTTCTGCATGCGAAAAAGAATGATAGTAGGTACTATACGGATGTGCATCGACTATAGGCAGTTGAACAAAGTTACAAGAACAAGTATCCTTTGTCATGTATGGATGATCTGTTTGACTAGCTTCAGAGAGCGGGGGTGTTCTCTAAGATTGATTCGAGCTCTGGGTATCACTAGTTGAAGATTCGGGACATGGATATTTTGAAGACGACATTCAGGACCCATTATGGTCACTATGAGTTCCTTGTGATGTCTTTTGGGATGACCAACGCCCCAATAACATTCATGGATCTGATGAATAGTGTATTTTAGCCTTATCTCGATTCATTTGTCATAGTATTCATTGATGATATCCTAGTGTACTCACGTAGCCAGGAGAAGCATGCCGAGCATTTGAGGATTATTCTACAGCGGTTGAGAGAAGAGAAACTTTATGCCAAGTTCTCCAAGTGTGAGTTTTGGCTTAGTTCGGCAGCGTTCTTGGGGAACGTGGTGTCCAGTGAGGGGATTAAGGCAGATCCAGAGAAGATCGAGGCAGTCCAGACGGGCCCAGACCGTCCTCAGCTACTGAGATTCAGAGCTTTCTCAGCTTGGCAAGTTATTATCGTCACTTCATGGAGGGTTTCTCATCTATTGCATTGCTTTTAACCAAATTGACCCAGAAAGGTGCTCCTTTCAGGTGGTCGGATAAGTGTGAGGAGAGCTTCCAGAAGCTCAAGACTGCTTTAACCACAACTCCAATTCTAGTTTTGCCTTCAATGTAAGACTTTTATACAGTATTGTGATGCTTCTCAGATTAGTATTGGTTGTGTCCCGATGTTGGAGGGTAGAGTGATTGCTTATGCTTCGCTCCAGTTGAAGCCTCATGAGAAGAACTACCATGTCCATGATTTGGAGTTAGCAGCCATCATTCATGCATTGAAGATTTTGAGGCACTATCTCTATGGTGTGTCTTGTGAGGTATTTACATATCATCAGAGTCTCCAGCACTTGTTCAAATAAAAGGATCTATATTTGAGATAGCAGAGATGGTTGGAGCTTCTAAAGTACTATGATATTACTATTATGTATCATTGGGGATGGCCAATGTGGTGGCCGATGCTTGAGTAGAAAGGCGGTGAGTATGGGTAGCCTTGCATTCATTCCTGTTGCTGAGAAACCTCTTTAGTTGATGTTCAGGACTTGGCCAACCAGTTCGTGAGATTAGATATTTCTGAGCCCAGTCGAATTCTAGCTTATGTGGTTTCTCGGTCTTCCTTATTTGATCGTATCAGAGAGCGTCAGTATGATGATCCCCATTTACTTGTTCTTAAGGACAAGATTCAACACGATGATGCCAAGGATGTTACTATTAGGGATGATGGCGTGTTGAGGATGCAGAATGTAGATGGGCTACATGAGTTATTTCTTGAGGAGGCCCACAGTTTACAATATTCTTCTGTTTATCGAGTGTCGTCAAGATGCATCAGGGCTTGAGGAAGCACTATTGGTAGAGGAGGATGAAGAAAGATATAGTGGGGTTTGTAGCTTGATGCCTAAACTATCAACATGTGAAGTATGAGCATCAAAGACCAGGCGGATTGCTTCAGAGGCTTGAGATTCAGTGTGGAAATAAGAGAGTATCACCATAGATTTTGTAGTTGGACTCCCACAGACTTCGAGGAAGTTTGATGCTATTGGGTGATTGAGGATCAGTTGACCAAGTTTGCTCACTTCATTCCAGTTGGCACTACTTATTCTTTGGAGCGTTTGGCTGAGATTTACATCTGCGAGATTATTCGTCTTCACGGTATGCCGGTGTCCATCATTTTAGATTGGGGCACGGAGTTTAGATCACATTTTTGGAGAGTCGTGTAGCGAAAGCTAGGCACACATGTTGAGTTGAGCACAACATTTCACCCTCAGATGGACGGCCAATCCAAGTGCACTATTCAGATATTGGAGGATATGTTATGCACTTATATCATAGATTTCGGGGGTTCTTGGGTTCAGTTTCTGCTACTCGCAGAGTTTGACTACAACAACAACTACTAATAGAGCATTTAGATGCTCCACATGAGGCTTTGTATGGGAGGCAATGCCGGTCTCCGGTGGGATGGTTTGAACCGAAAGAGGCTAGGTTGTTGGGTACTGACTTAGTCTAGGATGCTTTGGACAAGGTTAAATTGATTCAGTATTGGCTTCACACGATACAGTCTAGACAGAAGAGTTGTGCTAATTTGAAGGTTTGTTATGTTGCTCACATGGCTGGGGAGAAGGTACTACTCAAGGTTTCACTCTTTAAGGGTGTTACGAGGTTCGGAAAGAAGGGCAAGCTAAGCCCTCGATATATTGGGCTGTTTGAGGTGCTTTAGAGGATTGGAGAGGTGGCTTACAAGCTTGCCTTGCCGCCTAATCTGTCGAATTTTTATCAAGTGTTTCATGTTTCTATGCTCCGAAAGTATGTTGGCGATCCGTCTCATGTTTTGTATTTCAGCATGGTTCAGTTTGATGGTGATTTGACTTATGATGTGGAGCCGGTGGCCAATTTGGATCGGCAGGTCCAAAAATTAAGGTCTAAAGACATAGCTTCAGTGAAGGCACAGTGGAGAGGTCAGCCAGTTGAGGAGGCTACTTGGGAGACCAAGCGGGGGAGGCGGAGCAGATATAGACTCCTATTTGAGACTCTAGGTATGTTTTTAGACCCGTTCGAGGATGAACGTTTGTTTAAGAGGGGGAGGATGTAACGACCCGACCGGTCATTTTGAGAGTTGTAGCCCCGTTCCCCTATTTAATTATCTTTTTATTCTTAACAATTACTAGGTTACTTGTGCGGGTAATTGGTTCGGTCATGGGGAGGCTTCAGAATGAATTGAGATACTTAATCTCAAGGTTGGAAGCTTAAGTTGAATAGGTTGACCGAATGCTGACCTATGTGTAAACGACTCTGGAATGGAGTGTTGATTGTTTCGATAGCTCAGTTGGGTGATTTTGGACTTAGGAGCATGTTCGAATATTGATTTGGAGTTCCGTAGTTTATTTAGGCTTAGCGAAAGTCGAAAAAATTAGAAGTTTTAGAAATTTAGAAGTTTGACCAAGAGTTGATTTTGTGGTTACGGGGATCGGATTGGGGTCCGGGAGTTGGAGTAGGACCATTGTGCCATTTGTGACTTGTGTGCAAAATTTTAGATCAATCATACGTGATTTTATAGGTTTGGGCATAGAATGTAGAAGTTAAAAGTTTAAAAGTTCATTAGGCTTGATTTGATGCGCGATTTTTGGTTTTAGCTTTGTTTGATGTGATTTGAAGGCTCGAGTAAGTCCGTATTGTATTTTAGGACTTGTTGGTATATTTAGTTGAGGTCCTAGAGGACTCGAAAAGATTTTGGATGGTTATCGAAATGGAATTTGACTTAGAGTAATGGCTGAAGTTTTCTGGTGTCTCTATTTGGTTTCATTGTACGCGGTTGCATGGTCAGGTCTGGGATCACGTATGCTATTTTTTCGGGTAGTGGAAGCTTGTTCTGCGCGATCACATATTTTGGGTTGCGATCGCATAGCTGGAGCAGTTAATGTATCGCGACCGCGTGGGTTAAGCAATGTTCGCGTAGAGGAAATGAGGCAGTTGGGTTCACGAGAGTTTGTTTTTCACGATTGCGTGAAGAGAGACGTGATCGCGTAGGTTTGATGAATTAGTTCATTGCGTTCACGTGGGGATTGATGCATTCATGTAGGGTTAAATTACTGGGCAGTTGAGTTGTACTTTGCGATCGTGAATGCGATTAAGGACATATGGTGTCACGACCCAAGTCGATGGGCCGTGATGGGCACCTGGTATATTATTCAACTGAGTACCAACATAGCATATCTTTATTATCGTACTATCATTGGTAAATGGGCCAAAAGGTGTGTCATGAGATAACCAAATAAAATATAAGGGAATACTAGACATATGATGACCCAACATGATATAGAAACTTATACATGTGACAAACGCACCTATAAGGCCGAGATGATCATTTGTAAACTCAAAACATAGGCCGACAAGACCGTACAAGTATCTATATGCCTGACATCTATCTTCAAGCCTCTAAGAGTACATAGATTTTATAAAGGTCGAGACTGGGCCCCGTTATACTAGTCAATAC
Source organism: Nicotiana glauca (assembly GCA_026770625.1). Classification (NCBI taxonomy): domain Eukaryota; kingdom Viridiplantae; phylum Streptophyta; class Magnoliopsida; order Solanales; family Solanaceae; genus Nicotiana; species Nicotiana glauca. The sequence continues at coordinate 51,665 of MU788153.1, forward strand.
ATGTCCAGATCATATTGACCAAATAGGAAACTTCGGAGCAAGTGGAGTGCACCAACAATTTCCACTGAGTTGATAACCTACTAGGAGGACTATTAATATGTCTATCGGGACCTACAAGCATGAAATGCAGCATCCCCGGGCAAAAGGGACATTAGTATAAGTAATGTACCAAGTATGTAAGGCATGAAAGCAATATATAATAGACATGAAAGAAACATGGAGTAAAGAACTCAACCTGTAAGTCTGAATAGCTATGTGAATCACGAAACATTTAGAATGTAATTTTGTGCGTAAAAATTTCATATCATGCATAGGTATATGAGTATATAACATCATCAAGCCTCTTAGGGCATCCCATCATCTCAACCTCTGTTGGTGAAATTACCATCTTATACCGGTTGATCAGGTGGCGGTGTGTATATAATGCCATAAGATTTCCCCATACCCCATATACATATATTATACGCGTATATTACGCCATCTGGTCATGGATCAATTAACATGTATAAATGAACGCAATGCATAAGAAGTAAGTCAATAAGATCTCTCGGAATGTCATATGATCAATATGCCTTCGATTAATCTCATGAAATAAACTTTATCAACTTATGTACATTTTAATACCCATGAATGGACAATATAATAATACACATGGGGAATCAAGAATATAGGCATCCCTAGTACTTCTAAGAAAGAGTCATTTGTGAATGTTTCGCATTTGCTCGTTTCGTTTTTGTCATATGGATTATGCCAAAAGGAAAGAAGGAATAGCCTTAACGTACCATAACTCCATTGAGTCCTTAATACCTTCAAAGAAATTCTTCAAACAACTCAACTCAATCTACCATAACATAAGGAGATTCAAAATTAGTGTTGAGTAAAGGCTAAATCCTCAACTTAAACTAGTAGCTCGTTTATATAAATTTGGGCAGCATCTCCCCAGTAACAAGGTACTCATCTAACATCAGATACCAACAACAAAAATCAGAGCAATAAAATAAGAACTACATAAACAACAAGCTCATGACAACTAGCGGGCCAACCCTATAGCAAAGAAATACATTTACAACTTAGAGGACGCTAGTATATCATGTATCTCAAATGATAACTCAATTCTAAATAAAATGGGCAACAATTTCCTTGATTTTACTGCTCTCTCAGGCCTACTATAGGCGGATACAAATACAATACAATCAGCAACTCAAAAATAACCTAACTACAATTTGGGACCTTCAATACAACAAAAACCCCAAATATATCATAACACACCCAATCAATAAGTTATCAATTAGCCTGAAATTGCAACGACTAGCGAACAGCCTACTACCCTACCACATGTGACATTTTTCTATGCCCTTCATCATTCCGAGCTCCATAAATCAGCAACACAATAGGCATACATGAGTGGACTACAAAACAGTCCACCAAAAGTGAAATAAATTGAATTCATGGCTTTCGATCACCATCCCTTGAGTTCTAATAATTAGGAAATGAATTTATCAACATTCCTTGATATTTAAAGCTTAAATAAATAAAGTGGAAGTTTCCTTAACTATGAAGTACCTTCCAAAACTAAAACTACAAAGAGAAAGAGAGGCGATATAGAGATACTTACATCGTATGGATCGTTCTAATGTTATCTCTTCTTGATTTCGTATCCGGAATGTTAATATTCTTCAAAACCCAAGAAGAGAGCTTATGGATATATGTTTAAGGATGTTCTCTGGTCATATTCTATGTAAAAAAAGGATAAAGATGGCCTAAGACCTATATATATCAACTTTGGAAAAGTCAAAGAGGTGTTATCTTGGCACCCTAGCATTGGCCCATCTTCTAACGCTTATATATTTTTATCAGGATATCGTATGAACAAACGGTTACGAGTGTTGGAAACTATATTCCAAGAAATTAAATTTGGTATATAATATGTCCCAATAGGACCTCATATAACACACAAAATGTATTTCTTAAAAAACTTCAGTGACACACCTACTTGTCACCTATGCAGTTTGTGCAGTCTCTCTAAACTACAAATATCTCCCTACTCCAATGTCCTATAGATTAACGGTATAATTTATTAGAAACTAGACTCTTATATATTTAATTTTATATGCGGATCATCCCTTAATTCCATTTATATTGGGGGGAAGCTCCGCTACTTTTGTCCTAATTTTCAGCATATTTATGAATGTAACTTGTGATGACCTTTGCCAACTTTTGTTTCACAACTCGCTTAACTTTAAAACATAACACACGAATATCATAAGCCTAAAATAACTCATAACATAACCTCATTATTATGTTAAGAACCCCAGTCTCACCCAAAGTGCATGTTATAACATTCAAAATTTATCGACTTTCTACGAAACTTATTTTTTGTTTAGCTTCTAAGATTTCCCACCCTCTTGGTACTTATTATTAATGATCTTAAATATTTGTAACCTCCAAGGTAAATTTATTAACTTACTTTATGTACTCAAAGATGGTCTCATTTCTGAGCTTACTTCAACGGACTTACGACATGCTCTCACGTACGAAAATATGGGGTGTAACATCATTCCCCCCCTTTTGGAACATTCATCCTCGAATATTGACTGATCATGTGATTATCAGCCTCATAATCTATAGCTCTTATGAATACTTTTATATTGTCCTTTCCATCTAGGCAACTGTTTTGTGAATAAATCAAAAGGTCATGGCATTCCCCTCTTCAGGTCTCTTTCTCACACCATCACTTGTTGTTAGAATTCTTCCAATATCGTAATTGTTGCTACCTTCTGTTATGCAGCCTGTACAAATTTTTCCTTGTATATGTGCCTATGCGACTCACTTTCCTTTTTTCTCCGGCTTTTATTCAATCTCTAGGCCTCACTTTGGGAACATATACATAACTTGACAAGTTGTTCCTCTGGGCATCTATAGGTGTACTGAAGTTCTTCGCTCGGTACTTTGACGAACTTGTGAATATTTCTATATCTTGTTTTATAGTCTCGGTTATCTATGCTTATGGCTTTACTACATCTAGGAAAATTATACTATACCATAACACTTACTTCGGCTTATTATTGCCAAGGTATGTTATCCAGCTCCAGGGTACTCTTTCGCTGCTTATCCTATATGTATAAATCTAATTCATTTAGTGCTTCCTCATTACTGTTCATCTTAATAATAACAACCTAATCTCATTTCATACTTTGTATATTTTATCCATCCATTGTTGATTTACCTTAATGTTTATCCATAATCTACCATTGATAACTTGAAATCTCTTACGTAATCCATTGTCACTACGGTCACATTGCATCTAGGAACATTTGAAGTGATTTTCCTGATCCACCTAGGGATGATACTATACTTCAAAAATTGGATTTCATGGCATCCCCACATGATTAATCTTATGGGGGATATTCTAATCCAATGTAATTCATGAAATCGTTTTTCTTAAAATCATTAATCAATCAGAAGCCTACACGTCATCCTCTTATCTATCACCATTACACCTTTATTATACTACTAGGGCAGCATTTCATCTCTGCTATTTGCTCCTAGTCTTAGATTCTTTTGAGTTCATACAGGACATACCCTCACCTTCTAAGTTACCTTTTCTTATCCTTACTCCTATCTACCTAAAACCTTGTCACTCTATGGTACTTTAGCTTGCGACCTACACATATCTACTTATACTACTCGCAACTTTTGTTTAACGTGCTAGCACCATATATTTCCTTCCGTGCCTTCTCAGTTTGTCTTTAAATGTAAGAAATTACTTTTCCTCGATGTTATACCACTTGTTGCATGAATACTTGGCTTATCTTATTGCCCACAAATACCGGAATTTCCTATAACTCATATGATCTCAAATATCACCTTGGATTTTTTTCCTGTTCATTAGCCAGGATAGGTGCCACTTTCTTATGGAGAGCAAACAATGTTGTAGTGGGATTGTTGTTACAAGATCATTTCTTCTTTATGTCACTATGCTTAGGTTGAAGCCTTCTCCCTTATTTCATCTGCTAGTTTTTCGTTGTAATACTTAGGGAAGACCTTCTGACTTTTGTAAAGCTGCGAGCTTATTACATCGTATATCCGACACTCATACGGTACCTTTAACAACCCCAACCCTATTTGAATATTTCTCAAGTATTACAATGTCATATTTGCAAGACTGAATTCACTATGTTGGTTTCACTAGGTTTATCTTGCACGATCTGCTGATTTGTCAGTATTCTCTTATCTAGCCATAACTAGGCTTTTCCTGAATCAACTACTAACTACTCATTGGTCCATTCTCGTATCTATATTCTATGTAATCTCTCTTGGGATATGTCTTTTGTCTTAACTTACCTCTCGCATTGGCTCCTGATGTATCAAGTGTCCATTCACACTTATTTACCAATAATATCCTGGTCGGGAACTCTTATTGCCTCTCCCCAGCATAGTGCTTGCATAATGTTCTAGAGTCGTAAAATATTATTAGAATCTATATGAATGCAATCTCATTTCTTTCCCCTTTTTACCACATTCTTCCTTTGCTATTCCACAGTTACCTGAACCATATAACTCTTAATTAATACCATATCACATAATCTTCCCCTGTCTCTTCATCTTTGGCATCTTTTCACATCATCAATGACCCTTACTCACCTTACGGTAACCTTCTGTACCAAAGATAACAAAATTTCTTACGCACTAGGGTTACACCAAGTGTAATTGGCATACTTAGTTCTTTAAGCTTAAGTCTGCTCATAGTGCTTGCGTTAGGGAATCGTCTTCCTGAATGAACTTTAAAGGTTATTCTTTTGTTGTCCATTCTATTATTACCAAAACGTAATATTTGAAATTGTCACAATGTCAACTATTATCAAATCCTCTGATCCCTAATTTATGTTCATTTTATCTTTTTCACTAGCCCATAGTGATTTCTATTACTCCGAGGCCTAACTTTTCATTCTGGTAATCATGGTGGAGTCACCAACTCATTTCTCAAAATGGGGATATGACTTATGGCTTATACTCTTTTATTGTCGTAAGGTCTGTCATCTCTTGTCTTTTCCTTCACTTGACTATAGACTCTGTCATTCTATGATATTTTGATTTATTGTTATCATCCATTTATCACATCTTACTCATAATGCTTCATTTACTATTTTCTTATTCTCCGCCTAAAATTTTTGTCTATCACTTTATTCTAAAAGCATCAACAAAATGTTCTTTTACTTTTAGCTCCCCTTGCTTATCTCATTGGCTCTTTGGGACACCAAACGTTCTCCCTCTTTTTTAATAGGGGCGGGAGTCATACTAAGGTACTATTTATCCTTCTAGGATCCTGATGTGTAGGGATTTTGACTACTTATTTGCACTATTTTACTTTCGTTTTAGCTTAAAAAGGCTTAAGGTATTCCCAAAAACTGATAAAATGTGCTTCCTTGTAAGAGTATTGGAAAATGAGCTAACGTGATGAAATTCAACTCAAGAAGGAGTATTTTTGGAAAAGGACTAAAACCAAGCAAAAAGTGGCAAAGTGTGTACCGCATAATTATGAGTGCGGTCACAAAATGTGAAGGAATTATGGCAGTACTGCTTTGCAATGTGCGGTCTGCACAATAATTTGCGGCTGTAGAAGAGGAAGATCATAAAGATCTAACCTGAATACCATCAAAAAGTGTGGACCACCATTATTGTGCGGCCGCAGAAGTCTAGAGTGCGACCATATTAAAAAATGTAAGTAGCAAAACCTGAAGAAGTGCGACTGCAATTCAGAATTGTGCGGCCGCAGAAGTCCCTCTATCAAGCTCAACTTCAAAGTGTGGACCGCACACAGAATTGTGCGGCCGCAAAACCTTAGAAAGGGAAATTTTTTCTGAAATTTCAACTGTGTATAAATAGTCTTTTTTGTCAAAATTAGGTTAAGTTTGAATTTCAGAAAGTAGAGAGCCATTTTATATATTGGTTTGGGAAAATTTTATAATATCTTCTCTAATTTACATTGGATTTTTATCTCTTTATCATTTAATATGAGTTTAATCTTTTTTAATTTCTTCATATTTAGCTACGAGTATCTAAATTTCAAGCTAGGGTTATGACCCAACCCTAGTGTGGGTACCTAATGGGTATTTGATTTAGGGCTTGTTTAAGGTTGGGCGTGTGATATTAGCCTAATTCTTGCTTTAATTGTAGAATTAATGGTTGCAAACATTGATTCAAGCCTACTGGACTTAGTCTCTACTTGAGAAAGAGAGATTGAGTCTAGGAAAACTTAACTAACAAGAAATTGGGGTGAACTTAAGAAATTGATAGTTCCAATTAAAGGGCTGAATCTAGAGATAGTAAAACTCCATGCGAGCATCTATCAACTGTCTTGAGAATTATCCATTTGGGATTGAGAAAGTCAAATTAGGAAAAACCATTCTATTACTGAGAGGTATTGAGTGGGTAATTGTGTGTTGATTGCTATATTATGCCCGACCAACGAAACTCACTCTAAAGCCCACAACCCGTCAGGCAATCACCTAGGTGGAAGTCACAGCTCGAGATCTTTTACAACTTGAAAAACAACACCAAAAATATCATTCTCTAGTTTTATATTTGCAAACAATAGCTTAATTTAGAAGTAGACAAAAACAACAAAGTATGTGGATGTGCAATTTGGACACATTATACGCTTAGTCCGAGTATATACCTAATCCCATCTACGCTCCTTGAGGAATCGATCCTGACTCCTAGTTGGGTTATTATAATTGCATCGATCGCTTCACAACCCCAATTTGAGATGTGAACTTGGGCGACATCAATTTTTGGCATCGTGCCGGGAAGCTAAAAATGGATTTATCTATATATTTGGTTTTATACGTGATTTGTCTTCCTTTGCTTCAGGGTTACTAATCTTTTTGTGAAATAATTGTAGGTGATACAATGGCCCTCAACAACAATGATCATCTTGGAAATGTGCCTTTACGGGATGACGAGGATGATGACCAAGTTGATGAGGTTCCTCTTGAACCTCAAGCAAATAGACGAGGCCGGCTGCCTCAAAACAATGTTCCCTTTCTACCCCCACCTCCTCCAATAGCGGTGGTACGTCGAGTGTTGCCGAATGAGGGATACACAGTGTTGTAGTCCAGCCCCACATTGGCAGAAAATTTTCAAATCACAAATGCATAAAAGCACTTGAAAGGGTTTGTTGACACTTACTGGGTGAGTAAATAGAAAAACATCTCCGAGGATGTTTTAATATGGAGGCTATTCCCATTCTCTCTATGGGGTAAGGCTTTGAATTGGTTAGAGAGGTTTCCAAATATTCTATCCATACATGGGATGAATTGGCCGAAAAATTCATTTCCAAGTTCTTTTCTCTCGGGCATATGGCAACGTTTAGGGATGAGATTCTAGATTTCAAACAAGAACTCAATGAGCCTTTGCATGAGATATGGGAGAGGTACCTTACTATGGTAAAAGAGTGCTGAACAATGACATGACCGACGCTATGATTCAACAAACGTTCTATAGGGGGATCAATACTACCAATGAATGCAAGGTCAACCAACTTGCCGGTGGAAATTTCATGACAACACCGTGTGCGGAAGCTTGTAAGATTCTTGATGAAATAGAGGATACTTCATAGGCATGGCGAAGTATAGCAAATGTTCCTCAAGGTGATCCAAATGTGATTCACTTGCATAAAGAATTACATGATCATGGGCAAGAAATTACCGAGTTGACCATTACAATGAATAAACTAGCCAATAAATGCAATGGAGGGGGTTAGTATGATGGTTAATAAGAGAAGGCAAAAGGGTCCTTGTCGATACCCAATTTTTCCCTAGGTAATTTTATACCCAAAATACTTTCAAAATAGCATATATGTACATATATAAGCACACCCAAGAGTTTTGGTATTTTTAATGATTTTTAAATCAATTTATTGCCTATTTTAATATAACAAAATCCAATAATTATTTTCAAAACTATCATTTTTGGTGAATTATTCATTTTATTCTCACATTTGCACCAAAATATAATTAAGATAATTTTTGCATATTTTTACAAATTTATTTGGCATTTTTAAAGCTAAATTGCATATAATTACAAATATAGCCTATTTTTATGATTAATAGCATTTTATAATTACAAAATTAGTTCTAGTATTTTTAAGTTAATATTTATGTAATATTTTTTTACTCAGTATTTTTAATTTATTTTTTAACCATTATTACCTTTTTATAAAATAAAAGGGAAAAATTGGCTATTTAAAATCTAGCCTCAATTTCATTTCAATTACAACCCAATTTGCACCCCAATTCAACCCAATCCCAACCCCCAAATCAATTTAAACCCGATTACTTGATCCAATCGCCCAAACCCGCCCGTTTTCTTTTTAATCTGAGCTGTTGATCATTTTTTATCAACGGCCCAAATCTCTTCTTTCCTTTTTAATTCCTAATGAACCCTAAACCCTACCCCATTCTTTCAGAAGCGCCGCCTCTAACTCCTCTCTTTTCTCAAACGCTCTCAAGCTCTCTCGAAACCCTAATCGCTCTCTGCCACCTCCAACCCCAAATCCACCGGAATCCATGGTTGTTCTAACCATGGACGACCTATTCTCACCCCCTACTGCTCTCACGTGCTTGATACCTGAAGGTTCGAGGCCAGAATTCAAGGGTCTTCGCCCAGACCTTTGTCGAGTCGAGGTTCTCAGCCGTCTTCGGCCTTGCTCCGGCATGTCTTAGCCTCCTAAGCCTAGTTCCAACCTTATCAACTCTAGATTTGATCTTGTTTCTTCCCAGCCTTTCTCGTTTCTAGGGTTCTCAGAAACCCTAGCCTATTCGAGGTTCTTTTTCATTTATTTGTTTGGATCTGTGCTCGATCTGTGCTATATGTGATGTTTGAAACGTTTTCCCCTATTTTTCTTTTTAAAAATCTTTTGATTTCAAACTAGGGTTTCTGAGTCTGTTTGTTAAATATTTTGTTTGATTCATTTTTTTATCGTCTCTAAGTTTGATTGGTGTTGAAAACCTAATTTTTTGGAGATTTGTTTGAGTTTCCGAGTCTATTTGTTTGATTTACTTTGTTTGCACCTGATTAGTGTTGAAAATCCTAATTTTTGGGGTTTATTTGAGATTGTGAGACTGTTTATTTGTTTTACTTGTTTATCGCCTCTAAACTCTACTGATTTCGAAAACCCTAGTTCGTTGGGGGTCTATTCGAGTTCCTGAGTTTGTTTGTGCAACTCGTCTGTTTGAAATTGCTCAATCTGCTTCCTTTAAACTTTAACATCTCTTTTATTTATGTGATTCAACTTTGTTCTGAGTTCTTGCTGTCTATCAAACTCGATTATGTTTTCACCTAACTTTTGCATGCTTCTGATCTTTTCTCTATTACTAAGCCAATGAATTTGACCTATGTGACTATCATGCTATTACTGTATGCTACCTCTTCTTGCCATAACTTGGCCTCACATGTCTATTACTTGTGCACCTTATTCATATACTGAGTCCCTTCTGTGATTGATTTTCAAACTCATAATTGATTTTCAAAACTTTTCCTTGTGCAGTTCTGATTTTTTTTACTCGCCCGTTAAGGGTTAATTGATTCTCCCTCTTTGTTTGGACTTACCAGATCCTTTCCAAAAATAAGTATACTCCTGTATTTAGACTTAATCCCTTACTATATGGTTTTACTGCCCCTTTTATAGCAACAATCATTTGCTTACAAATTGATTTTCTTTCCTTATATTAATCCTGTTAGTGTCCGTTGAGCAGTAATCCCTTGATTAAAGGGAAAAACTTGTGTTAATTGATTTTGACTGTGATTATTTCCATGTTTGTGTTGAAACCATATTTGTTACCTTATTTTCTACTCGTTTTCAAAACTATAAATACCTGTACTTATTCCCTTTCAAACAAGGTTCGAACACGAACAAGTCATTACTTCTTCTCTCAAATACACTTAGATTTTCTTAAAAATATTCGAGTTCTCTAAATTCATAAGCTTAAAATTCTCTTCTCTGACTGTGGTTTGGCTGAAAGAATCCTGCTTTTCTTTGCTCGCTTCTTCTGCAACTGGTATGTTATCTTTGTTTAATTTCTGCCACTCCCCTATGTGTTTATTCTTCAGTTCATTCTTTGTTTGGCTTCCATAATGTAATTTTTGCAAGTTGGTTTGTTTCTTTGCTATGCTCCTACATGAATCCCTATCCCCCAATTCCTTTTGTATGTTGAGTTAGGGTTCAGAAACATGACATCACTCGATATTGTTGTTCATGCATATGGACTGGACTTCCTGAGTTCTAAACTCTTTCAATTCCCATTCCCCTTGCCCCTTTATATGTATCCTGAGCTTAAGAACTTGGTCTGGAAGTGTCCTAATCACTATCTAGACCATAGTCTGACCTTCAATAGGTCCGTGCTCTTATTTGCTGGCTGAACAAGCTTTGTCAGGGGTGTTCCAGCCTACCTCATGGTTAGGTATGACCACGATCCTGGCTTGGCATTCTCTCCCCCACTTTATTGCACTTGCACTTATTCTTAGAACTTAAGTTCTGCCCCTCTCTTGTGAGCCTTGCCTTGGGACCCCTGAGCTCCCTCTGAACTTGGACACTTGAGGGTTGGCTCTTGCACACTGCACTATAACTCATCCTAATTAATATATTTGGTGTAAGCACTGCCTGGGGTTCCTGAAACTCCTTGGATCTCTGAAATACCCTAGATAAGAGAAGGCTTTGGAAATCTTGATCTCAGAAGTGTTTCAATCTCATATTATTAGACACTAAGTCTGAATTAGGTTGCTCGGATGCACTGCTGATAATTTTTGATGTACTTTTAATTTCAGTTTTGTTCTACTGGGCTGTAATAATTTGTATAAACTCATGGGAATTTAGTGAAAAAGGGAAGGGGGTTACTTTTATGCACAAAGGGTAGAAAATATGCCTATAGGATGTTGTTTCTAATTTGTGCAACTTCATACGTAGAAAGCATGCCTATAAGATTTAACTTATGAATTCTACAACTATGCATATAGATACCATGCCTATAGAGGTTTGCATCTCTGCATATAATAACGTCATTAGGCAAACAGTTAGGTTTAATAAGAAAAATGGCATATGTAGATATTATTGTTTATAAGGCTTCTATTAGTATTTGAAAAGTATCACATATAGAAAGCATGCCTATAGGGATTTCGAACCAGAGTTGTCTCACTTGTTTAAAACAGTATCGATTTTACTAAAAACAAACGACTTTTCTTTCTGAACTTACTCGCATTAACTCTGGTAAACATTTTTTTAAATCAGCCTAAAAGTCATTTCTTTGTACTTATCTAACAAATTTCTTCTAGTCAGTCTGCAACTTAGTTCTTTTGTTAAAAAAATTGGCAACTCTTTTTCTAACCAGTCTGCATTATGAAATTCGTTTTAGTTGTTAAACCACGTTTATAACAATCCAGTACCCTTTTTCTGAAACCTATTTCTTACTCTGTAATTTTCCTTTAAAATCAGCTTGTATTTTAAAATCAGTAGGCCCATCCAACACATAGACAAAAAGGATTAACTAATCAATGGGATCAGTCTTAAACAACTGCATTCGAGTAAGACTAATGCAGACTTCCTGTCTAAAAATATGTGTTGAACCAGTCCACTTATCGCTTTAATTTAATTTAAGACTAAACCAGTATGTGCAAGACATGCTAAACTCTATGGCTTTATCTGATTTTAGGAGGCTTATTTGAGCCCTACTTGCTTATTTGCTTTCTCATTTACTTGCATTATGTGTTTTGATTGATGCCCTAGTATTTTATCCTTTGAAAACTCTTAAACGGCCTCGAACCTCTCTCCCTTTAGGACTAGTAGTCCAAATGCCTCTGGGACTGATAGGATTGGGATGGGTACTAGTATGCAATAAGTAACGAGACATTCCGCGCTTTAATACCTTAATAGGATGGGAAGGGTAGATATGGATATGATGACCACGCGATAACACCACGTGTGTAAAGGGTTACCGGGTGTTGTGTGGGGTGATCCATATTGTTTTTTAAACGTAGGACCCCTCTCCCTTTACCTGTTTATTTTTATTTCAAAAACTGCTTTTTCTCAAACTTCAGCTTCTTTAACTGCTACTCCCAGCAATTATGTAAAATTTCTCCCTCTTCACTCGTTTATTTTGAATTTTAAAACTACTTTCTTCGCAAAATTTCAGCTTCTTTAACTTCGTTTTAGTTTCAAATTATTTGCAACTATTATATGAAAGCCCCCCTCGTATTTGTAATTCTTTCTTGTTTACTTATATTTGCTTGCTTAAAGTCACAATTGTAACATGATCCGGAACCACGCTAATGGATCTTGAGGGATTCCTAACACCTTCCCCTCGAGATAATTTCTAGCCCTTACCTGAACTCTGGTTCTTCATCTCAATTCTTTCTTAAAAGTGTCCTAATGCACTATAATTATTAGTGGTGACTCTTCAATTCCTAAAACCCAATTCCCAAATGGAAATAGAGTTGTCTTCCCGAATGTCGTAAACCCGATTTTGCTTTAGAAAAAGGGGGCGTCGATAGTCCTCAAGTGCAAAACGGGGTTGAAAATTATGTGCAAGATAATAGTGGATTTGATCAAGGTGGACAATACAATGAACAAGAGGAGGACGTACAATATGTGAAAAACTTCCAAGGGCAAAAAAACAACAATCTAGGCCCAAATAAAACACAATGGCGACCATAAGGGAATCAAGGAAATTGGAATTCAAGCAATCAGGGTGATTGGAACAATCCAAACACCAAGGGAATTGGAATAATGAAGGAAATTGGAATGGTCAAAATAACCAAGGCAATTGTAGTGGCAATAATCAAGGCTATTAGGGAGGTAACAACCAAGTAAGGTGGAACAACAACAACAATCAGGGGTTGGGTTTTCAAAGGCCCCTGATGTTTTAACAATCAAGCAACCTGCCTCCTTATCCTTCTCAAGGTCTGAGCTCTTATAATAATGATATAGGATGAATTGAGAACATGTTTAAACAAATAGTGGAGAAGTATTCTGAATCCGATGCTCAATTAGCCTCTCACAACACTTCAATTTGCACTTTGGAAGTTCAATTGGGGCCAAATCTCGAAAGATTTGAGCACTCATCCTAATAGGGAACTATCAAGTGATACGATGGTGAACTCGAAGGGTGGGAACAACACGGGACATGCCATGGCCGTTGCTACAAGGAGTGGAAAAGGTAAGGATACAACCACCTCAAGCCAAAAGAAGATTGTGGAAGATGAACAATTGGTACAAGAAGAAGAGATGCCAAGAAATAAATTGCAAGCAAATGATGAGGTGAGAATTGATATTGAATACAATGTGGAGGAAACTCAAGAAGAAGTGAACCCGTCTAGGGAGTACATTATTGACATACCAGAACCGGTAGTGGTAAAGGCTTAGGCACCAACGCCAAGGCCTCCTCCTTCATATTCTCAAAGGCTTGCCAAGCAAAATGGCGAGAACCAATTCAAAAAGTTCATTGATATGTGAAGAGTTTGTCTATTAACGTGCCATTGGTTGAGGCCTTGGAACAGATGCTGGGATATGCAAAGTTCATGAAGGACTTGGCGACAACAAAGAGGTTAATGAATTGTGGGACTATAAAGATGACACATCAAGTGAGTGCAAGTGTGCACTCAATGGCTCCTAATTGGAAGATCCAGGCGCTTTCACAATCCCATATACAATTAGAAGTGCCGATTTTGCCAAAGCTTTATGTGATCTTAGAGCGAGTATCAACTTGATGCCGTATTCAGTGTTCAAAACTTTGGGAATTAGGCAACCAAGACTCACATCCATAAGGTTACAAATGGTGAATCGTACATTAAAGATACCTTTGGGTGTTATTGATGATGTGTTTGTTCGTGTTGACAAGTTCATCCTTCCGGCGAACTTTGTGATTCTTGATTGTGAAGTGGACTATGAGGTACCTATTATCATGGGTAGATCTTTCCACTCTACGGGGAAGGCTCTTGTTGATATGGAAGCCGGTGAGCTCACCTTCGGGGTAGGTGATGAAAAGGTAGTCTTCCACGTGTGAAGATCTATGAGGCAACCAAATAGCAATGAAATTTGTTCGTTCATGGATTTGGTGACCGATGTGATTATTGATGATGCTAGTGCAACAATGAATATTGAGGATACTTTAGAAGTCATTTTGCTCAACCTTGATAATGATGAGGAGAAAGAAGGCTATGTGGAATATCTGAATGCATTGCAAGGAATGGGGTTGTACACTTATGAATCCCGCAAGTTATCCTTGGATCTTGAAAATTGGAAGTCTCCTCCAACAAAGCCCTCAATCGAGGAGCCTCCCACTTTGGAGTTAAATCCATTGCCTCCGTATCTCAGGTATGAATTCCTTGGCCCTTGTTCTACTTTACCGGTTATTCTTTCCTCTTGTTTGACTAACATGTAGGTAGACTTCATATTGGCGGTGCTACAAAAGAGGAAGAAAGCTATAGGATGGACATTGGCGGATATTCAGGGCATAAGCCCTGCCTTTTGCATGCACAAGATTATTTTGGAGGAGGATACCAAACCTTCCATTAACATCAAAGGAGGCTAAATGAAGAAATATAAGAGGTGGTAAAAAAGGAGATCATTAAGTGGTTGGATGTCGGGGTTGCTTACCCCATTTCTGATAGTTCATAGACTTCTCCGGTGCAATGTGTCTCAAATAAAAGGGGCATGACTATGGTTACATGACGGTATTGAGATTAATGACTCCTTCTCTGACGAGCATCTTCTAGCCAATTCAATGACCAAGATGCCATCATTTGCCGATTTAGCAAATTATCTTATGAGTGCCATTGTACCGAATGAATTCTCTTCAAACTAAAGGAAGAAGCTCAAACAGGATTGCCTTGACTATTATTGGGATGAACCGTACCGTTTTTGGATTTGTACCGATGGTATGATTCGAAGATGTGTGCCAGAGGAGGAATAAGTGCAAATTCTTGAGGATTTCCACTCTTCACCATATGGTGGTCACCATGGTGGAGCTAGAGCGATGGCAAAAGGGTTAAGTTGTAGATTCTATTGGCCTACTATCTACAAGGATGCTAGTGAGCTTGTCAAGCATTGTGATGAATACCAACGGGCCGGTGGAATCTCAAAGAAAAATGCAATGCCTCTCACCACTATTTTGGAGATAGATATTTCAATGTGCGGGGTATTTATTTCATGGGTCTGTTTGTGAGCTCTAGTGGAAATACCTACATTCTAGTCATGGTTGATTATGTGTCTAAATGGGTTGAGGCCATTGCTTTTCCCAACAATGAAGCGAGGAGTGTGGTGGCATTTATGAAGAAGAACATCTTTACAAGATTGGTACTCTAAGGGAAATCATAAGTGATGGGGGTTCACATTTTTGCAAAAAGGCTTTTGGTACCTTACTTACAATGTATGATGTCACTCACAAGGTCTCGACCCCCTATCACCCTCAAGCAAGTGGTCAAGTGGAAATCTCCAATAGCAAATAAAGAGTATTTTGTCAAAGACAGTGAATGCCAACCGAATAGATTAGTCAAGGAAACTTGATGATGTTTTATAGGCTTATAGGACGGTTTACAAACACCGATTGGGATGTCTCCACACCGATTGGTGTTTGGGAAAGCTTTCCAACTTCTAGTGGAACTTGAGCATAAGGCCATTGGGCTTTGAAAAAGTTGAACCTTGAATGGGATGTCGCCGCCAACTTAAAAGTGACACAATTGAACAGGCTAGATGAATTCTGGTACCATGCATATACAAGTTCTTCCTTATGCAAGGAGAAGATGAAGTACCTCCATGTTAAGTACATCTGAGACAAGGCATTTAAAGAATGTGATCTTGTGTTATTGTTCAATTCTCGGTTAGGGATGTTTCGGGAAAATTGAAGTCAAAATGGAGTGGACCGTTTGAGGTTGTCGGTGTAATACCATTCGGTGCATTGGACTTGAAAAATAAGAATGATGAAGTGTTTAGAGTCAATGGGCACCAGGTGAAGCACTATCTTGGAAATATTGATGATGGCCACGTGGTGGCGGTTCTTCATTTCAAATGATTGGAAATCTACATAGTGCCGAGACGTTAAATCTGGCGCATCTTGGGAGGCAATTCATGTGTCTTTTTCTTTATCTTTTTCTTCTTCTTTAGATAGGTTTTGTTTTGTGCTAACTAGTTTTGAAGTGTATGCAGGAATGAGTGTGCTTCGCAGGGACTGTGCTAAAAAAAATGGCTAAGTGTTGAAAAAGTGTGGACCATACATTTATTGTGCAGACCGCACAATTTTGTATGCCACAACAGAGATGAATCTACGGCCGCATAATTCATTGTGCGCATGCATAACTGGAGACCAAAAAATGTAACTCTCTGAAGTTTGGAATAGCATAGAAATGGACATTCTACAGTCACACTTTAAATTGTGCAGCCCACATAAATTTCTGCAGACGCACTCACTTTTGTGCGGACCGTAGAGCTTCAGCTAGGCTCAGGTAAAGAGTGCGGGCCACACTCAAAATTATGCAGTATCACTCACCTGCATTTTTGACCTAATATGGTCAACCTATAAATAGGTTCTTATAGCACTATTCACAACTTTACACACTCTTGAGCTGTTGAGACCTAAGCAAGCACAGTGCACAAAAATTGTTTCACACTCCACACTTATTTCATCAGTCTAGATTCTTCTCTGCATCCTTCATCACTGATATGTTCAATTCATGTTTAGATTTTTCAATTGTTCTTAGTTTTTTTCTTCAGTAGTAAAGTTATTTTTAGGCCTAAAATGTCAAATGTTCTTCATGTATGCTTAAAATTGTGTGGGTAATATCATATGCACTCATTGGGGGCTGGGTAAATCATGCATCATGATTAATGTTCCAACACCATGTCTACATTGTGCAAAAATTTGAAAAACCTAAGTTAGTGTCGTATGATTTGAAATTGTGCGGCCGCGCATGAAATTGTGCAGTCCGCAGATTCTGAGCTAGTGCACAATAGAGCATTTAATGTTCGACCGCACTCAAAATTGTGCGGTCCGCAAATAATTGTGCGATCCGAATAAAAATGTCTATGACCGCAGTTTGAAAATTCAGAGAACCAGTAGTTTGAACCTGGTTTTGTGTAGTTGCACCTAATATTGTGCGGTCCACACAAGGCAGTCTGTGGTTGCACTCAATATTGTGCGGTCTGCACCTTCACTTCTATGAACTGTTTTGTTTTTCTGCAATTGTTAACTGCTTGTGGACTTACCTGAATCCTGCAATAGTAGAGGCGATACATAAAAAGGGATGGGTGAGCCTTCCTGAGGCTGAGGCAATAACAACCTACCACTTTTTATCCAAAAAGCAATAAACAAGAAAGCAACTTCCAACAGAGTCCCAGAACCTTCAGAATCTAGTGAATATCTCCCGTCTAGGGAAGCCTCATAGTGCAACTCTGTGCAAGCACAACCCGATGTGCAATCCCAACAAAAACAGCTTACGGGTAGACTATAACTGAGAGATGACCCTCGTCTTCTAGCGCTTTCGAGGGCTCAGAAGAGGATTGCCAAGATTTAGAGCCTTCTTCCTCATATGACCCCACAACACCTATTCCAGTAGATGATGATGATGATGTTCTTGATGATGGTACAGGAGGTGACACTAGAGTGGGCGGCCTAGAGAGGTAGATGAAGAAGGAGATATGGGAAGATAGATTTGTGAGCTTCATATCCTTCATAAAGTTCAGAGAATGTTGGCCCCTGAGATCGCTCACACTTGAGCGGTGAAGGACTTGGCTAAATACATAGGAAGTTCAAGGAGCGCAAGGGGTAGATGTGGTTCACGCAGAGTGTTATGGATGCCAATGAGCACTAAGTACGTGAATTTTATTCCAATGTGACACACATCAAGAAAGGTACCAAAGTGACCAATGTGAGGAATTTGAAGGTCAGATTCGGTCAATGTACTCTGAATACTTACATGGGATTTGATGAGGTAGAGGCAGTCCAGTACATGGAAAAGCTTTCTATGGATGATGCAGCTCATCCTTGGCTAGAAAAGATCTTGGCAACTCCAGGCCACCACCACCGTGGATTACAGTGGGGGTTTCCATTGCATGGGCCACCCTCAATTTTAAAGCAAACGGGTGGCAAACTTTTATGTGCAACCGGATAGACCCGAGCTGGAATGAAAACAAGATTTCACTCCCTTGAGCAGTTTTGGTAGCATCTATCATGGTCGGGTACCCAATCAATGTGGGTGCCATCATGTTGGCCAACATGTCAGGGGTTTTCCGAAAAGGTGAAAGCTCCTATCCATATCCCAACACCCTCACAGAATACCTTACGGATGCAAAGGTGGAGCTGAGGATATTTGATACATAGGTGCGGACCAAAAAGCCCTTCTTATGGTACTCTTTGCAAGGACCGGGGAACCCAAAGTTCAAGGGTAAGGCAACTACCACTAGTGGCTAGTTTGATGAACCAACGGTGGTGGTTACAGATTTAGCTGCTGAGCCTTATACAACTGCCATGCCTTCCACAACAGCCAGTCCTTCCACCAAGATAGCTGACATGCCACCACCTCCATCTTCTAGATCATCTACATCAGTACCAGTGCATGACTCATCCACATATCCTCTCACTGTGCTGCAAGTCTCCCAGACATTGGCAAGGCTCAACAACTAGATGAAGAAAACTACTTCAAAGTTGTCTGACATATCCAGTGTTGTTGCAGCACAGTTTTTTGCCCCAACAGCATCACAGGTACCTCCATCAGTGGAGGAAATATTGATGAAGATCTAGAAAACCAGCAGACCATTATGGATACTCTGGTGGCACATGGGGGAGTCATTGAGAAGTTGGCCAAACAGGTGAAGAAGATACGGAAATCTTAGGCTTCAAAGAAATCAGTGGATATATTGAAAAAAGAAGTGTCTAAGATAGCATCCGCTGGGGATATACCACTTGATCTGTTGATGGAGTCAGCACCAGCAGCACCATCAGTACCTAAGGCATCAGAGGCAACAGTTGGACAGTCTGAGAAGCTAGGCTGCCCACACTGCTGATGAGGTGTTTCAGATGTTCACCAACCTTGTTATTCCCCGAGAAGAAGATGGTGAGATCCAATTGGTGGATCCCGAGGGTGCTAATGATGCCATGCACACTGAGACCACATAAGGAGTTATCTTCACTCTCTACCCTTCCTTATTCTAATTTTTGTTAAGCATTGATGACAATGCTTATTTTTATTTAGGGGGGAGGGGGGTTCTATTTGGGTCGGTTTGATATGATATTGGCCCGTAATAACTTTAATACTCTTTTTCTTCGATCTTTATTCTCTCTTTCATTATGTATATATTCCTCCCTCTCTCTTGATGTATATATTCTATTCTCCTGGGTTTGTATATTCATTTGTCTTACTTTCAGTAGTTTATTTCATAGCTTCTTTTGTTTGCTTTTCTTAGTAGTATAACTTCTTATTTACTTTAATAGCTTTTTTCTCTATGGAGGATTCTTTTTATGTTTAAGTGAGCAAGCCTTTGGTTTTATTAATTCCACGGTTCTTTTCAAAGGTTGGTTTTGTGTGAACCGAGTGGCTCTTTCCAATGATGGATGGTGTGACAATCTTCTTAAGGGATTGAGTCCGTTTTTTATGTATAGTTAAAAACAATAGTATTAATAAATAAAAAGGGTAAAACATTCTTCACTTGGTACCAACGCATTTAACTACAACCTTATGGTTAAAAAAAGTTCTTGGTAAGGAATAGCTCTAATTAGTGACTTTAGACTTTTGTGTTGACTTGAATATGGTTGTTGTGTTAATCGAATCATTCGTGATTTTCAATCTCGAATATGATTGTTGTGGGTCCCTTGACTCTATCCTCTTTAATAATCCAATTGTGTGAGAAGTGAAATTTTTGTTGCAAGTTCAAGTACCCGTGCAAATGGTCTAGAACTTGTCCCGAATGTGTTTCTAGGAAAAATTCTAAGTTTTTCTTGGCTTGAAAAGTGATTTTATTCTCTCCTTGGACCGATTTAAATATTCAATGTCCCACCAATATTTCTATCCCTAGTCAGCCCGTTTGAGCCTAAGACATCTCTCATCCACATTACAAGCCTTTACCCTTTTGTAGTGACCCTCTTTTGGCACCCTAGTTTTCCTAAACACTCTTGAGAAGTAATTGACTAAAACAAAAGTTTAGGGGAGAGACAAGGAGTTTGAAAGTGGTATAAAGGCACAAAAAGAGAATAAATGAAGAAAAGGAAAGGCAAAGAAAAAAAATGAATGAACAAAAGAAAAATACAAAAATAAAGTGAATAAAATAAAGAGTTAAAGGGATTCAAAGAAAAGTAATAATGCAAAGCATGGAGAAAATAAAGAAAGAGAAAATGAACAGCATGACCGAGAAAGAGTGATGCTAAATCTCTCTAGTTCCCCTAAGGAGAAAGATAATGACTCAAAGAGTTGGCAAAACATGAGCCAAAAAAAGAAAAATGGAGTGCGTAAGAAAAGATGAACCAATTTATATTCCAACTTGTCCAATAAGCCTTCATTACATTCCAAAAAAAGACCCTACGTGATTTCAAGCTGAGTGAACTTACATTAGTGGTGATTTACATGAGGGGCAAGCATATGGTACTTAGAGTGGTACTTGAGACATTATTTTGAAAGAGATGCGTGATCTTTTCAAAAATCCTTGAATTGAGTGTTACATTCTTGAGTGAGGTATGCTAAAGGAGATTAGAGGAGGAGGAGTTTTGTATCCAAAATGACCTACATGAAAGAGAGAGATTCCTTGATGAATAAAGTCAACTCTTGATGCTCTAGTGTCACATTAAAACTATTGTACTTAAAAAGTCAAATTATTGCCTTGTTGATAATTCATAAGTGTTATGGGTAATTGTTGGTCCCAATTGATGTGTGTTAGATTCACCTTGGGCTAGCTGAAATAGCTCTTTTCTTATGGAGGTGGGAATTACCTTATTTGCATGAGGTCTAGCAAAGGCTTAAGTTTGGGGGAGTTGATAAGTAGAGATTTTGGCTACTTATTTTCATCTTTTTACTTTTGTTTTAGTCCAAAAATACTTAAAGGTATTCCCTAAAACTGATAAAATATGCTTTCTTGAAGGAGTATTGGAAAATTAGCTAACATGTTGAAATTCAACTCAAGAAGGAGTATTTTTGGACAAGAACTAAAACCAAGCAAAAAGTGGCAAAGTACGGACCGTAGAACTCTGAGTGCGGCCGTAGAATGTAAAGGAATTTTGACAATGATACTTTGCAATATGCGGTCCGCACAATAATTGTGCGGCCACATAAGAGAAGATCAGAGAGATCCAACTTGAAGTCCATCAAAATGTGTGGACCGCACTATTATTGTGCGGCCGCAGAATTCCAGAGTGCGGCCGCACTCAGAAATGTGCGGTCTGCAGAACCTAAAGAAGTGTGGCTACAATTTATAATTGTGCTACCGTAAAAGTCCCTTCTATCAACCTCGGCTTCAAAGTGCGGACTGCATATAGAATTGTGCTGCCGTAGAACCTTCGAAAGAGAAATTTTGTTCGAAATTTTCAACTGTGTATAAATAGTCTTTTTTGTCAAAATTAGGTTAAGTTTGAACTTCAGAAAGTAGAGAGCCATTTTTATATATTGGGTTGCAAAATTTTACAATAGCTTGTCCGATTACATTGGATTTTTATCTCTTTATCATCTAATATGAGTTTAATATTCTTTTCTTCTCTAATTTCTTCGTTTTTATCTATGAGTAGCTAAATTTCTAGCTAGGTTTGTGACCCAACCCTAGTGTGGGTGCCTAATGGGTGTTTAATTTAGTGCTTTTTAAAGGTTGGGTGTATGATATTTAGCCTAGTTCTTGCTTTAATTATAGAATTAATGGTTGTAAATATTTATTCAAGCCTATTTGACTTACTCTCTACTTGAGAAAGAGAGATTGAGTCTAGAATAACTTGGCTAATAAGAAATTGGGATGAACTCAAGAAATTGATAGTCCCAATTAAAAGGTTGAATCTAGGAATAGTAAATACCGACTTGAGCATCTATCAATTGTCTTGTGAATTACCCATTTGGGCTTGAGAAAGCCAAATGGGAAAAAACACTCTATTACCGAGAGGTATTGAGTGGGTAATTATGTGTTGATTGCTATATTATGCCCCAACCAGCGAAAATAGCTCTAAAGCCCACAACCCGTTACGAAACCACCTAGGTGGAATTCATAGCCCTAGATCTTTTACAACTTGAAAAAAAAACACCAAAAATATCATTCTCTAGTTTTATATTTGCAAACAATATCCTAATTTAGACGTATACAAAAATAACAAAGTATGTGGAAGTGCATTTTGGACACATTATACGCTTAGTCTGAGTCTATACATAATCCCATCTACACTCCTTGAGGAATCGACCAGACTCCTAGTTGGGTTATTATAATTGCATTGACCGCTTCACTACCCCAATTTTAGGTGAGAAATTGGGTGACATCAGATCCCACTGCTTATCTTCTGAAAATTCTGAAAATTCTGAACATTCTAGTAGTCATATCTGACTGTACTATTCTAGAGTACACCATCTAGGTGTCCCACTAGGAGATCTATGACCAAGTTTGCACTATCCTTTCGAAATGTTAGCTAATGATTATAATCCATCCACCATTTTGGGTTACTCTAACCCGAGGTGGATATTGATTTTCCATTCTTCTCTTAGACTATGAATCCTGATTTCCCAATCTTCTCTTAAACTATATATTTTAGCTCCCATAGGTTATAACTGAGATGAGTGTGGACAATTGTATATATCTTTGTTACTGTTGAAAGAAACTCAGAATGCTTATATTTCTCTGCATGAATTATAAATACTAATAATCTTCACTAACTAGGTACCCTGTACACTTTTTCACCTTGCTTATTTTACTTGTATTTACCTTCTGATTCTCTTATTGCTTTTTACTATATGGATGTATAGATATTCATGCCTTAGGGCTCCTTATCAAGAAGCTGACATGTCTTAGTGAACACTTAATCTACCGAAGACCTTACATTTACTTATCATAAGCATGATGCAAAATCGAGTTCCTCTAACTTAACTCTTCCACAGCCACATTCAATCTCTTACCAACTGTCTTTGTGGATGTAGGTATCGTTGTATTACGAATAAAGTAGAATTTAAGAGTTTAAATTCTTACAATTGAGCTATACCATAGAATCTAGAGTAGAAGAAAGAGTGACAATCCTAAATGCTTTGTAGCCTCCTGCTTATAAGTGTGGGCATAACACACCCATAAACAAGACTCTACTAGACACGGCTTGTAGACTCCCTAGGATAAAACTGTTCTAATACCACTTTTGTCGCTATCCAACCCGATGGGCCACGACGAGCACCCGGTGACTTACTCAATCAAGTACCAACATAACATATTTTTCTTATCGTACTATCATGGAAAAATGGGCCAAAAGGGTTGTCATGAGATAACCAGAATAAAGCATAAGGGAATACTAGACATATGATGACCTAACATGATATAGAAACTTATACTTGTGGCATACGCACCTATAAGGCTGACATGATCATTTGTAAACTCAAAATATAGGCCGACAAGGCCATACA
Source organism: Nicotiana glauca (assembly GCA_026770625.1). Taxonomy (NCBI): domain Eukaryota; kingdom Viridiplantae; phylum Streptophyta; class Magnoliopsida; order Solanales; family Solanaceae; genus Nicotiana; species Nicotiana glauca. The sequence goes on from MU788153.1 coordinate 75,272, forward strand.
AGTATCTGTATACCTAACATCTATCTAAGAGCCTCTAAGAGTACATAAATGTCATAAAGGTCGAGATAGGTCCCCGTTATACCACTCAATACATGTCCAAATCATACTGACCAAATAGGCAACTCCAGAGCAAGTGGAGTGCACAACCACCTTTCGCTGAGCTAATAGCCTACTAGGAGGACCGTCAACCTGTCTATCAGGACCTGCAGGCATGAAACTCAGCATCCCCAAGCAAAAGAGATATTAGTATAAATAAAGTACCAAGTATGTAAGGCATGAAAGCATTATATAAAAGACATGAAAGAAACATGGAGTAAAGAACTCAACCTGTAAGTCTGAATAGCTATGTGATCACGAAATGTTTAGAATGTCATGAATATGCGTATAAATGTCATATCATGCATAGGTATATGCGTACATAATATCATCAAGCTTTTTAGGGCATCCCATCATATCATCTCAGCCTCTATGGGCGAAATCATCATCGTATACCAGATGATCAGGTGGTGGTGCGTGTATAATGCTATAACCTTTCTCCATACCCAATATACATATATTATACGTGTATATTATGCTATCTAGTCATGGATCAATGTACATGTATAAATGAACGCAATGTATAAGAATTAAGTCAATAAGATCTCTCGGGATGTCATACGATCAATATGACTTCGGTTAATATCATGAAATAAACTTTATCAACTTATGTATTTTTTGAGACCCATGAACAGACGATATAGTTATAGGGACAGATGGGGAATCACTAACATAGGCATCCCTAGTACTTCTAAGAACGAGTTATTTGTGAATGTTCCACGTTTGCTCATTTCATTTGTATCATATGGATTATGACAAAAGGAAAGAAGGGATACCCTTACTTTAACTCCATTGAGTCCATTGAGTCCTTACTACCTTCCACGAAATTCTTTAAACAACTCAACTCAATCTACCATAACATAAGGAGATTCAAAATTAGTGTTGAGTAAAGGCTAAATCCTCAACTTAAACTAGTAGCTCGTTTATGTAAATTTGTGCAGCATCTCCCCTGTAACAAGGTCCTCATACAATACCGAATACCAACAACAAAAATCAGAGCTATACAATAAGAACAACATCAATAACAAGTTCATGACAACTAGTAGGCCAACCTTATACCAAAGAAATACATGTACAACTTAGATGATGCTAGTATATCACGTATCTCAAATGATAACTCAATTCTATAATAAAATGGGCAACATTTTCCTTAATTTTACTACTCCTTCAAGCCTACTATAGGCGGATACAAATACAATACAATCAGCAACTCAAAAATAACCTAAACAATTCGGGACCTTCAATACAACAAAAACTCCAAATATATCATAACACACCCAATTAATAAGTTATCAATTAGCCTGAAATTGCAACGAGTAGAGACCATCCTACTACCCTACCACATGTGGCATTTCGCTGTGACCTTCATCCTTCCAAACTCCATAAATCACCAGCACAATAGGCCAAAACGAGTGGACTACAAAACAATCCACTAAAAGTGAAATAAATTGAACTCACGGCTTTGGATCACCATCTTGTGAGTTCTAACAATTAGGAAATAAATTTATTAACATTCCTTGATATTTAAAGCTTAAATACATAAAGTAGAAGTTTCCTTAACTATTAAGTACCTTCCAAAACTAAAACTACAAAGATAAAGAGAGGCGTTATAGCGATACTTACATCGTACGGATCGTTCTAATGTATCGCTTCTTGATTTCATATTCGGAATGTTAAGATTCTTCAAAACCCAAGAAGAGAGCTTATAGATATATGTTTAGGTATGTTCTCTGGTCGTATTCTATGTAAAAAAGAAGATAAAGACGGCCTAAGACCTATATATATCAACTTTGGAAAAGTCAAAGAGGTGTTATCTTGGCACCCTAGCATTGGCCCATCTTCCGACGCTTATATAGTTTTATCCGGATACCGTATGAACAAATGGTTAAGAGATTTGGAAACTAAATTTCAAGAACTTAAATTTGGTATATAATAATTCCAAAAAAGACCTCATATAACACATGAAATGTATTGCTCAAAAAGTTTCAGTGACACATTATGCAAATATCTCCCTACTCCTATGTCATAGCAATGAACGATATAATGTGTTACAAACTAGGCTCATAGATCTTTAATTTGATATGTGGATAATCCCGTAGTTCCAATTTTGTTGGGATAAAAGCTCCACTACTTTAGACCTAATTTTCAGCATATTTATGAATGTAACTTGTGATGACCTTTGCCAACTTTTATTCTACAGCTCGGTTGACTTCAAAACATAACACACGACTATCATAAGCCCAAAATAAATTATAAAATAACCTCCTTATTATGTTAATAACCCTAGTCTCACCCTAAAGTGCATGTTATAACATTCCAAACTTATCGACTTTCGACGAAACTTATTTTTTGTTTAGCTTCTAAGCTTTCCAACCCTCTTAGTACTTGTTATTCATGATCTTAAAGATTTGTAACCTTCAAGGTAACGTTATTTACTTTATGTACTTTAAAAGACTGTCTCATTTCTGAACTTACATCAATTAACTTACGACGTGCTCTCAAGTATGAAAATATGAGGTGTAACATCTGGGCAGAACCTAAATATTTCAAAAATAAGGGTTTGAGACATTTTACAAAATTTGATTTTGGGAGCTCGGTTGGAGGGGATTCTTGGAGAGATTTAAGGCATTAATTGAGGTAAGTGATTCTTCCTTAGTTTTGGTTCAATTCTATGATTATATCTTTGATTTCACCATCTAATTAGTGATTGGGTTGAAACATTGGGTCAAATGAAGGAAACTCCTTAGGCCGAATTTTGGGGATTGAGTGAGATTTTAGTATCGAATTTGAGTAATTTTGATATGGTTGGACTCGTGGCAGAATGGGTGTCCGTATTTTGTAATTTTTATCAGATTTCGAGACGTGGGCCCAGGGGGTTGACTTTGAGTTGACTTTTTGACTTTTGCTTAGGAACTTAGCATTTTTACATGAAATTGATTCTTATAGATTGAGTTGATCGTATCGAATTATTTGTGGCTAGATTCGAGTCATTTAGAGGACGTTTCGCGAGGAAAGGGCTTTTTGGAGTAGAGATTTGCACAACTTGAGGTAAGTAATACTTCTAAACTTAATTCTGAGGTTATGAAATCCCAAATTACGTGCTATATAATTGGTGTTAAGGTGACGCACATGCTAGATAAAGGGCGTGTGGGCGTGCACCATAAGAATTGTGACTCGATGGATTCCATGGAACTGTATAGTTGATTAATCTTGTCGTTATCTATATTTCACCATGTGTTAGAGAAATTGTGCTTTAAATCATGTTAGAAATCATGCTTAGGCTATATGTTGGTACTGTTGGGACCTACATAGGTCGTGTTATATGTTGAATTATTTTCTTAATTTGCAATTTTTTACTCAGTCACAGCTATTATTTGCATATTATTTCTCAGTCTCTGTTTTCCTTATTGATAGATTATATCATCATTATTTGGGCTGATTATCATGATTTTTGTGAACCCGAGAGACTGGAGAGATTGATGACTGAGTGATGCCAATGGCCTAATTGTGAAGATATTTATAGGATCTGGCTGCACGCCGCACCATGTTCATTTAATTCATGCCATGATTGGCTTATTATAGCGCTTGGGCTGGAATTGCCCCTCTGGAGTCTGCACATGTACAATCAGTGCATGTACCTACTGAGTGCAAAAGCGAATACCAAGCGCGAGTGCAGAGCGATTGGGAGGATGGAGTGATTGTGAGGATGGAGTGAATGTGAGGACTGAGCGGCTGATACTCTGAGAGTATGCATATGATTCCGTTACTGTTTTATACTTCAGTTGGCATATATAGCTAAAATGTAGATACTGAGATGTACCACATCTTGTTTCAATTGAGCTTGACGTGATTTACCTGTTTTGGTCTTTAACTGTTGAACTTGGAAGCATTCCTGCACTTCTGTACTGTAATTCTGTTATTGAACCATACTTGTGAAGCATATTACTACTTTCAACCCAATAGTTAGACTTGTCTTTTGCTGAGTTAGTTGTACTCACGCTACACTTTGTACTTTATGTGCATATCTAGGTTATTTCCAGACACGGTGATTGTTGATTCTCAGATTTTACTGTCATTCGGAGATATTCGAGGTAGCCGTCCTGACGTCCGCAGACCTTGACTCTCCTCCCCTATCCCTCAGTTTTAGTTATTCATCATCAGTTTTCTTCAACAGTATTTCAGACTTATGCTATATAGATGCTCATGCACTCAGTGACATCCTGATTTTGGGAAATTTATATATCTAGTATGGCAGTTTTATTCGATTTATGAGATTTCCTATTTATTTAAAACCTGTTTTAATATATTCTAAATTTTAAAAGTGTTAGAAGTGTCTAAGTTGTAGGCTTTTCTAGTAACATGATAGGTGCCGTCACGACATGTTGAGTTTTGGGTCGTTACAAAAACCATTGCTAGATGTTCAACGCCAAATATCGATACCTCATAAGCCAGACAATAATCTAAGATCAATAAAGATTTGGGATAAGAACCATTTATTCTCACTTGCATATAAAACACAATAGCCATTAAAAAAATTACAAAATAGAGTCAATCTTTCATCCTCTCCTTAGATCATAAAATGAAAAGTCAGTTAGTTACAAAAAGTAAATGTTAAAGCGGATACACTCAAAACACATAAAAACAAAAAACAAAAAAAGATCAAAAAACATGAAATGAAATTGCAAAAGCTTGAGACTTGACGGTTAGTTTTGAAAAAGGAACCAATAAAATCAGCATTTTGGTAGATCGAAAGGAGGAGGAAGGATTTTCTGATTGGGAAGCTTTCCATCTAAGACAAGCCATGCCATCTTCAATCCCCAGCTTGTATGCACTTCCAAGTGACAATGCATGAACCAAACACCTATATTCAAATGTATAAATTCTTGAGTCTTAACTAATACTACATATTATAACTTGATCAAAATATTATCAAATGAAAATTTAGTATAAAATATCACTTGTGATTTAATCTACCAACCTGGATTATCGGCTAAAAATCGAATAGCGACCCATCCACCAGATGGCACACCTACGGTGTTCCTCTCAACAGGGTCAATGAGATTGAAGTTAGCAGGATCCTTAGTCGGGTCAAAATTACCAAAACCTTGACCAACAACAAAGAAATTGAAGCCATGAAGATGAAGAGGATGGCTTTCAGCACCAAGGATACTTGTATCTTGCATGATTAACTCAACACTTGTATTAAAAGGAAGTACCAAAACTTTAGTACCATTGTTAACCATTGTGTTATTTGGAGGATTTCCGGTATAATTGAACCAATGCAAAGGATTAATAGGAAAATAAGGGCTGTAAACACCATTTGATTGTCCAACGAAATGAGATTGGAGTAGTGCAGTTGTAGGTTGTACAAATGATATATTATTAATCGACGCTGCAAATTTGGTTGTATTAGTAGGACCTTGACAATTTTGATTTTTTTCACAAGGAGTTGTGCCAAGGCCTACTGTGAAAAAGAAATGTTTGTCAACATTTTGAGGGACCTTAGCAGGAAATTGAGAATTTGCCAAACTATGGAGTTTCTTACTAAAATTGGCAGCAAAGGAAGTGTCATTTAGAGGAGGTAAAGTAGGTATGAACATGGGAAGTTGCTTTATTGATTTGGTTGAATGTTGGATTGGGGATTCATATTCAAGAATTCCAGCAACAGTGGAGTTGTCAAAAGTGCCTTGGCCAGTAACATAGGGTCTAGCAGTCATGAGAAAAGTGGCACTAGGGTATTCAGATTTGGTTTTTAGAAGAACATTTGTGGTCTGTCCTGGTGTTATAAGTATTGTGTCAGTCTCAAAAGGTTTAATGTATACTGCATCAGCATCGACTACTGTGAGAGTATGATTTGCAATGCTAAAGAAAAGCTCGTCATTGAGTGCAGCATTGATCATACGGAGAAGATATGTTTTTCCTGGCTTAACCTTTAGTTTGAATGTATCTGCCACATACCATTTCTAGAGCATTAGTCAGAATAGTGGAAAATAGTAGTACTAAAAAGTTCGACTACTATACAATGATACAGGTATCTTTCTATAATAAGCAGAGATTCATAACCTAGAAAATAGTGTGAACAATGACTTGTTATAACCTACAAAAAGTACAAACAATATGATGGTTGAACAAGAAAATTAGACGTTAAAATACCTTTTGCAGAGCAGTTGTACAAAAGCCCGGGAAGGCCATTGATGGTGTAAGCATCAGAGACATTTGGACCTCCACCAGTTTGTAAAGCTTGGCTAATGATGGCTTCAGGATCAGCATTGAACCATTCTCCTGAACATCGAGAAATTAATTTTCATAACTAATATTAGAAATAATTGTAGACGGAGTAATTTTGAGTCATAAAATTTAATTTGATTTTATATGTGTAGATGTTTAATTGAGTACCTAAGATGATTGGAACTTCCTTGAATGGTTTGAGAAATGGGTAGGATTCATTTTTCTTAGGAAGGATAATTAGAGGGCCATAAAGAGTAGATCTTAGCCATGAAATATGAGCATGCCACCACAAAGTCCCTCTTTGACCAACAATTGTGTAATTGTATACATAACTTTGGCCTGTTTGAATGGGACATTGTGTTATATACGCAGGACCATCTGCCCATCCACTACGAAGCTGTCTCACTCCATGCCTATTCAGAGGGGCAAAAAAAATTAAAGAAATTAATCCTAGAACATCCCAAAAGTAAAGATAACTATACTAATAATTAAAAGAGAAAGAGATCCTAGCTCTTTGAATTATTTTTTGTAGTAAGAAAGCAAATGTAGTAGAATCTAATTAAGTCCCAAAGATTATACCAATGAATGGAAATGTTGTTAGGAACATGGTTATTGACTTTTATAAGTAGACGATCACCCTCCCTTGTCACAATAGGAGGCCCTGGGAATTTTCCATTGACTGTCACTATGCTTTTAGTATGGCACAATCTAGTGACATTTGCCATTGTAATCTACATTAAAGATTCAAATTTAAAAGAAAAAATGTTAGGGAAAGTAAGAAAAATATGAACATTATTTGGTGTAAGATAAGTAGAATGGATTTTTAATATCATACATTAAACTCATAGTGTCTGGTGATGGCTTGTGCAGGCAGAGGCAGGAGACACAATGCCAGAAAAGCAATAATGAACATTGCCATAGGAACTAATGATGGAAAAGTAGTAGAAAAACCCATCAAATTTTTGTATGTCTGATCTCTTCCTTGAAATTAAATTGAAGGGTGAAAATCAGCTTTAGATACTGTATTATACTTGGATGAAATATAGCTCTAAGATTGATGTATATATAGAGAAATATTGATGGGGTGCTTGGTCGATTAGGTGATGAAAATAGTATATTTTAAAGAAGAGAAATCAGGAAGAAGAGTTCAAATTTGCACATATTTTTTCTATAATTGACCAACTGTAGTTGGAAAACAACTTTAGAGTGTGGTCAAAGACAATCTAGCTCTATTATAATTATATATTTTGCTGAGGTTCAAAAACTTACCTTCGTCGTGATGTTAAGCTTGCATGATATTGACAAATTCTTCATATATGCGATAGCTACTGCATGTGTGCATGGGTTTGTTCTTTCTTTTGCACTGTTTTAATTTCCTCTTTGTGAAAGTAGACGTCTACGGTTTTAGTGATAAAAGGGTTAAAAATTACATGTTTTTCAGCCTTGGCTATTCTCTTGCAAAGTATAATTAGAAAAAAAAAAAAAGCAATAGTAAAATCAGGGTAGACCTATAGAGCTAGGAAGCTAGCTATGAGATTACGTAAATCCAATAATTTGTGTCGATCCCTATAAATAATGTATTGAGAAATGTACTAAATATTCATAAGTCTTTGATAGAAAACCCTATTATAGTATTATATATTAACTTGTTGTTGTAAGAATATAAACTTTAAATTCTGAATCCGTTTTCGATAATTTACAGATGCTTTTTTATCAAGTTAAATCATGGATTGCAATCCTTTTTGACTTACCCAACATATAGACTAGTTCATTATGTTAACTAAACATATGTTTAAGAAAATTTAATCTTGTTTATTCCATTTCTCCAATTTAATAATGTTATAGAAATGTACGTATTTTAACTCCGAGAGTAAACTTTAAGCACAACGTTATCTAATATTTGTAAATGATGAAGGGGCAAGAAATTGACAGTACATTGTCTGTAATGGAAAAGGAGTTGGTAGTTATTAAAGTCGAATGACTAAAATTTGATTTAAATGAAAAAAAGAAAAAAGAGAAACAAAGAAATTGGTGTATAGTAAGACACGTTAGGGATAATATAAATGAAGTGTAGAAGCTGAAGTAGGTGAGAAAGGGGTTTTCATTCTTTTTGGTATCTCGTAATCCTTAGTAGTTAAATGGAGAAGCAGATTGGGTACTGTAGGACCAATTTGGTATGTTAAGCAATGACAGACCAGCTTTTGCTTCATTCCAATCCAAAGTCTGACTAGTGACTGTTCAAAACAATCAAACAATCAAACCAGAAGCCCAAAATCCCGTAAGTACTAAAAATCCCTTCATAATATGTGTATACACTAATTACACCTATATTATAAGTTGTCGATTACAATGTAAAAATCTCCTCATTAATACATGTTATAAGATGAATATAAGGTTGGGATGGACTTTTGTGTATACTAGCTAGTGTTAGAGTACGTGCTTTGCGCGTGTACTCATATTAATGAGTACATACGTTTAAAAAATTACTTAGATATTATCAAATAATATGTTTGAGTTATAAATTAAAAAATTATAAGTTCCTAAAAATGATGGATGCGACTCCTTTAACTATTAATAAAGGAAGTAATCATGCCCCACTAAAGTCTGCAAATGCCTTAGTGTGATTTTGAGGGCTTTTGCGGGAATATTTTATGAAAATTATTGATAATTTATTGACCTAACACTGAAAATAAAAAACACAAAAATTACTTTTATCAAGATTCTTCAAAGATTTAAAAAATAATATAAATAAAAAAATTAATGTTTTAATTTTTTAGAGATTAAGGAATGAGGAGTTTAGCTTATATCTCTTAAAATTTTGATATGTGACAATCTAAATTCTAAAAACGGCTGATTTTACTTAATATATTACAATAAATAATGAATCATAAAATAAATATCGGGACTTGTCATTTGTTGGAGCAAATGTGTTATGAGCAACAACAACAACAACAACAACAATCACCCAGTATAATCCCACTTAGTAGAGTCTGGGGAAGGTAGTTTGTACGCAGACCTTACCCCTACCCTAGGGTAGAGAGGCTGTTTCCAAATAGACCCTCGGCATCCTTCTCTCCAAGAACTTCCCACCTTGCTCTTGGAGAGACTCGAACTCACAACCTCTTGGTTGGAAGTGGAGGTTGCTTACCATTAGAGTCAAGTTACATATTATCAATTTGATTCTTAATACAATATCATAATTGGATTTGCTTTATTTTTCTGGTTGTTTTTAGGACCGATGCTTTTTCTATAAAAATAAATTTATGTACCCTAATTAAGAATTTGTCAATTTGATTTTTTTTCCTTCTTATATGATTCATTTAGAAAATAATGGAATATGATTCTTTTGCTAGTTAGTTATATAATTTAGACACATAATTATTTATTATCAACATTAGCAAAAATAATTTATTCATTATTGATTCAAATTCTTAAAGCTCTTCTCATGGTATAAATATTTATCTATAATTATAATTTTATTCAATATGAATTCAATGTTCAAAATGATATAAAAAAAACTAACATAGTCATATATCTTTGTATTTGCAGAATAATTAGTGGTATTGCTTTTTGCCTACTTTTCTGATCTCTATTTCTTCCAATCTCTTTGTATCTATTATAATTTACATACAAATGCTTGTTCTAATTGTTAATTGTACTTTTCAAAATATAATGTAAAAAATATTATTTAGGTGAAAAGTAGCCCAAATTTGTTATGCAAATGTATTATGGTTCATATATATAGTTCAAAGGTAACATGTAAAGAACTACGGTTATAATACATTGTCCAAATAAATAAATAATTCATATTAGGTAATTAAGATATTAAATAATTCTAAAGTCATATATTGAGATTTATTACATAGTACAAAAAAAAAGAATGATTTAATAAATAAAACGTTAATTAATTTTGAAAAGGGATAACTTTCTTAAGTATTAGCCATTATTTTTATAAAATTAGCACATTACAGTTATGTTATATTTTTCTAAATAAATAAATAATTTATATTATATAATTAGAGTAATAATTGATTTTTAATTCCTAATTAAAAGTTCTTACATATATAAGATGTTAGTTTAGGTTTGTGTATGTGAATTCAATAAGATTTGTGAAACTTCAATATAATCAAAACTTTATCAATGTAATCACTATTACTATAAAAGATTATCTTCCTCTATCTATAGCTGCACTGCACGTTCGAGTTTTTCTTCATCAACCGTAAGAAACGTAATCAGAGTTCAGAAATGACGAGACCTCAGTTCTATTAATTACTTCTCCTTACTCTGCTTCTCCCAATCAAATCAATGATTAGGGGTGGCAAATGAGCGAGTTGGGCTGAATTTGGGCGGGTCAAGATGGGTTAGGTCAATAAATGGGTCATTGCCCAACCCAGTCCAAAATATATTTGGGTTAAGATGGGCTGCGTCAAGATAGGCTAAACAATGGGTCATAATCCAACCCGCCCAAATTGACTCATGTTTTAGAACTATGCTCATCTTGCATAAAAAAAACTTTTTACCTTAAAATATGTAAGTTGACAAATATTTTATGGGTGGGGTGGGAGTGGGTGGATGGTGCAGAAAAACGAAAAAATATAAAACAAAAAATTAAAATTATAAAAAAAAAAAAGTAAAAAAAATAATTGAGGGGTTTTGCAGGGGTGTGGTGGTGCAGAAAAATAAAAAAACTAAAAAATAAAAAAAAATTAAAAAAATGTTTTAGGGTGTTTGCGCGTGGGGGGTGGGGGGTTGAACAGTGGGAGGGTAGAGGTAGGATGCGTGGTGTAGAAAAATAAAATAATTAAAAATTGAAAATATAATTAAAAAAAGTGATTTTTTTTAGGGGTTTTGCGCGGGGAGGGAGGGT
>MU788153.1:94961-117765 GCA_026770625.1 Nicotiana glauca
AAACAAACAGCATATAGAAAACGTGAGTTGAAAAACTGTTGCTGTTTGAGTTTAAACAAAAAGAAGACGGCAATTGCATTTATCAACGCCTCAAACTCGTGATAATTAATGTATAATAAAGAAATTCATTATCAAAGCCAAATTATGTGTGCTGTAGATCCTTACATCAGCGGAGCCAGAATTTAAAGTATACGAGTTTTAAAATATTTACTATTAAACACATAGCTCGTTCTAACTAGTTATTATTCATAATTAAATTTTTATGCGTATTTAGGTTTCCTAAGACAAATGCGTGGCTTAATAAAAGTTACTCGGTTCGTCTGAATCTAACTCTACGCACTTGCTTACCCATGCATATTATAAGTTGTGGCAATTCATAGCTTAATTAGGTGAATAACGACACGCGAAATCCAAAAAAGGTAAGTCCTTCAAAAATTCTGACAAGATAAAGATATGAGTGGGTTGGTAGTTTATGTATATAGTATTAAACAAATGAAGAGAATTAATAAAGGAAAATAGAAATTACAATCCTCAATTGGAATAGCAGTGGCCAACCTAAGAACCTCGGGAACTATGGGTTGTTAAAATAAAGTTTTAAAAAATGCCTTCTTAATTTCGGGCTTAGCTTGGCGACTCGGAAAAAAAAAATTCATAAAGCACTAAATTTTAGAGTATAATTACCGTATGTAACTATATATATATTTGTTTACCTCAAAAATACGAGTAACAATTTTAAATTTGATTTATAGTTTTAAAGATATGTGATTTAGTTCAATACTAATTAATAACCAAGAAATCTGAAGTATAAATTAAAGAAAGAAGTAAAACCCAATCAAATGTAGGTCAGTCTCGACCTCGAGCCAAAGTGACATCGTGATGAACAAAGAACAGTAAAGCAAGAATAATAAAGCTAATGAACAATGAGCGAAAGTATATTCTTTGCCAATGATTGAATGTGTAAAAGCCCTCTTTATATAATAAAAAAACCCTAAATAAAGTACATTTTTATTTACAATAAAAAAAATTATTGGTACAGATGTCTAATCGTCCAGTACGGATTTGTACAAATCTATTCCGGAATTTATGCCACGATCTTGGGGACGTGGCAGGAATCTAGCTCATTCTGTTACAAATCCATAACGACATTATCTTGTGGTTAAACATACTCGGCTTCGATACTCATCACGGAACTTCGATCCTCGGACCTTGTACTCTGTCATTGAGCTTGAGTCTGGTCTATCGAATTGGATCTCGATCCATCCTGAACTTGGACCTAAAGTGACCCTTCGAGCCCGGAAAATCGGGCAATACCTAATTTTAACCGTATATAATATTGTTTGCTTAAGTTACCATATGCGCTCGTTGGGAGTTGAACTTAAGACTTCCGCTTGCTAAGCGAGTGGTCTAACCACCAGAGTACAAGCTTAGCTTGTTGTTATGATGATTCAGTACTTTTATGGATTTGTTATAAATCAAATATAACTACGAATAATAATTTTCTGCTGAGTAATGTTTCAAAACGCTTACCAAAAGAATTGGAACTCCTAGCCACAATATAAATCATTAACTGATAACACTAAGAAGAAAAGAGTATCCAAGAAGGATGAATTATTTGCAGACCAAGGAATCAATGGAAGGTGGGAAGGAGGAATAATGTGGTACAATAAATGGATTAAAGGAGGAGGACCATTAGTAGGAGTTTGGATAACATTTGATTAAAGTTAAAAATAAAAAAAAGAGAATATGAAGTTGAAATTGCATGGTTATATGAAAGTTGAAGTTGTGTTTAAGAAAATAAATTTCACTTAGCAAAAAATTAAAGTTTTATGAGTAAAAACTAACCATTTATATCTTAGTTGAAACTTGAAAATACTCCTTAGACACGTTTTTCAAACTTCATAATCTTTATTTCAAATTGAAGTTGATTAAAATAATAGACCAGATTGTAAAATAAATATTTTTCTAAAAAGATTCAAATATTCCATATACTATTCGTGAGGATTAAGTACCGTCATATTTGGTTTCACAAGTTATAAATCTCTTTAATTTAGAAAATTTTGAATGATAAAAATAAGTTAAGTACGTATATAACAGTAAATAAGTTTTAGTCACTTATAAATATACATTATCTAATAAATATTAAAAATAATTTATTACCATGTATTTTAAATACGAATTTTATCACTAAAAATATTTTAAGTTATTGTTAGATAACTAATATTGTAAGAATAAATGCAATATTCCCACAAATTAAAGAGATTCAATTGCAAATTCAGTTTACTCTATCGTTTTTATTGTTAACAATTATTTTAGAATATAGACATGAGATCTGAAGGTGTTTTTCTATATATTTTAATAAAAATTATTTTATCCTTCAATTTGTTTTAAAAATCAAATGCATCCCCTAATATTGAATAATTGACATTTACATCCTCCTGTCGTATCATTCTATTATTGACCGATAATTTTAGAGTAGTTACCAAAGAGGTAAAATGCAATTTTTTTTATTATTATTAATTAATGAGAACGAAGTAGGAGGTAGTATATATTTTTTAAAAAAAAAATATTTTTAAAAAAAAAAATAGAAGGACGCAGAGCAGAAAAAAGAAGAAATATAAAAAATGAAAGTTAAATTTTGACTATAAATTACGAAGTGTAAACACTATTATCAAGTGTTACTCTCATCGCTTGCACCTAATCAAGTACTAACTTTTATTAGCCACCCTACACTAGCTAGTAGCTTCGGAATCTAACTGAAATTATCAAGTACTATATATAATATAATAATTACTTTCATTGACCACACTACACTAGCTAGCAGCTTGAGATGATCTAGTTGAAATTATTAATGCTTTCTTTATTGGAAAGACAAGAACTTGGAATTTGTCAAATGCCAAAAACGTGAAAGCGTCGGAAACTATTCGATAGTCAAAAAATATATCAAATTTGTATGGTTTTTATATATAACATACATAATGTATGTATATATAAAAAATATATATTCTTTTGACTTGAAAACAGCTATACAATATTATTTTCCTTTTGCTTTTCAAGAGCAAATAATTCGCTACGTTTCTGGTAGTGGTCTAATTACTTCTGCTTATATTGGAACATTGTTTAACCAAAAAATAGAATTTCAGTCAAACATTTATTTTTAAAAGAACTCGGGTTACTGATATTAAAAAATTGAATAAAGGAAATTGATTTTGCTAACAATAAGATAGACAGCAGAAAACAAAGTAAATCAGTATGTTTCGTTGATATTTCGTGTGTTTACAAATGACCATTCTTCTTCTTTTTATAGCTACCTCTAAGGTATACGTTTTGCCTTTGTCATAATAAGGTCATTATAGATAATTAAAGGCATTAAATGCTACGTTACATAATCATTGTAATTTAATACAGATTCTCTAACGTTTTTAGTATTTAATGCTTATTAAATACTGTATTTGTACTCTCTTGTGTTGTCATATTCATTCTCCTTAACTTTTGGATTTAAATAGGTACGAGCGTCGAGTCTTTTGAATATCTGCTCGTGCCTCTGCTTGTGCCTCTGCTCGTATCTATTGCAACTCATGCCTCTTTGCTAATCATCATTATTTGACCAGCATTCGTGTCATGACATGTCATCTTTCAATCGCTTCGATATGTATAAACTCAATTTTTTTCAATACATATAGTCCCCCCACTTGCCATTTATTCATCAATTACGTATTTGGGAAGTGGATTTTATTAAAGCGGGATTTTTGCCGTCATTAATGCTATTATAGAATCGACGCTTCAATTGTCACTTTCATTTAATGCTTATTACACGTGGCATCTTTTTATTGGTTCTGCGACTTTGCAGCGCTTTTTAAGGCCCTTTTACGGCTTCACCAATTACGAAGCAACAGTTCTCATTATGACCTTTCCATCATTGCACCTTTTCCTTTGACGGTTGCTTCTTAGTATAAATGTAGTTTTCATCTTTATCTTTCTCACATAAAGTTCAAAGCTTTCAGAATATTCAATTCTTGTTCTTCTCCTTCCTCGTATTGTCATGTCTTCATCAAACCCTAATCCTAGGAGAGTCCCCATAGTTGATAAATTTCCTCTTGCCCCTAATAGGAGTAGAAGAGGAGGTAGACTACGTAATTTAGGGTCTTCATCCATACGTGGTTCTTCTCTTCCTTCATCTAGTTCCATCACTTCTTCTAGAACTAGAGGTTCTCTTTCACAAAGGTCTTCTTCTAGAGGTAAGGAATCCTCTGAACCTCTTCGTGAACCTTTAGTGGAAGAAATAGTTCCTGCGGAACTATCTTTCTATAATGATAGAGAGTCCCTTAGAAATCAAGTGTCCTCTTTAGATCGTGCTGATATCTACCCAACTCAGATCATTGAAGGTCTGGTTTCTTTAGTTCGTAAAGATTGCCATTGGAGTCATGACTTTCCTATCATAATTCCCAATGTGAATCAAAGAATCACCTCCTATTTAACTGGATTTTCCTTTGTCTATACATATCCTTTCACCTTAGGATTCAAACCTGCTATTGATCCTGTTATCCTATAATTCTGTCATTTTTTTTTTACGTCTGCTTAGGTCAAATTAGCCCTATAGTATGGAGGGTTGTTGCCTGTTTGAGGCATTTGACTAACATGGTCGGGGTTGCCTTTTACTTTCTCCCAATGCGAAATCAAGTATCCTCTTTAGATCGTGCTGATATCTACCCAACTCAGATCGCTGAAGGTCTGATTTCTTTAGTTCGTAAAGATTGTCATTGGAGTCATGACTTTCCTATCATAATTCCCAATGAGAATCAAAGAATCACCTCCTATTTAACTGGATTTTCCTTTGTGTATACATATCCTTTCACCTCAGGATTCAAACCTGCTATTGATCCTGTTATCCTAGAATTCTGTCATTTTTTCGATGTCTGTTTAGGTCAAATTGGCCCTATAGTGTAGAGGGTTGTTGCCTGTTTGAGGCATTTGACTAACATGGTCGGCGTGCCTTTTACTTTCTCCCGTCTAATTCACCTTTACTCCCCCAGACTCTTTCGCCAAGGTGTTTTTACTTTAGTAGCAAGGAGCAAAAGAGTTATGGTCAGTCCAGAAGATGACATAGACCGTGGCTGGTACATCAGGTTTGTTGCTTCCCCCACTGTTGGTTTGGTGGGTGATGGAAATATTCCCTTCCCCGAGAAGTGGAATTTTGCACGTGCGTTTTTTTAATAACTTTCTCGTACCTTTTTTCCTCAATTTTGATGATCATTACCCTAATTTTACTTTTCTTTTCCAGCAACCATGGGAATTGTTGATGATTCCCAATTTCCATGGTTGGGTAGGAAAACTGTTAAATACTGCCCCAATGGAGGGTAGATCTTGGAAAACTCTTTCCCAACGATATGGTTGGAAACTGAAAACTCATGGTAAGATTTTTTTTATTTATTTTTTTTAGAACTTATTTTAATCCTTCTTTCTATCAGGATTTGCAGTTCGAGGAATTAGTGTTGAGGCGGTTGTAGCTTCTCGTATTTCTTTGGAAAGGGCACAAGAGTTAATTTTGGGCTCATTATCGAAAAGAAAAGCTGCTGATGACCAAGAATCTGAAGAAGAGGAAGATGGGGGTTCTTTGGTAACAAGGCCACGAGCTCGTAGACGTATCATTTCTGATGATGAAGCATCTCCCCCCCCCCTCCCCCCATTCTATTCCTCTTGCCGAGTCTGTTAAAGCCCCGATACTGATTCCAGATGATGATGTTGATGATGTTCCTACTGCTGCTCATGATTCCGTTGAGCAGCTTTTTAACCACGTGTTTGGTAGTGAAAGTTTAGGTCCGGTATCTGATGAAGCACCTCTTGCTTCTTTTTCTACTCCAGTTCCTGTGATTCCTCATTTGCCAGTCGTGGCTGTTACAATTTCTTCCCAGGCTGTTTTGACTGTTTCTACAATTCCTCCTTCAACGATTCCCCCTCCACCTGTTCATCACACTGAGGTTGGTTCCTCAAGTAGGGGTGCTACTATGAGGCAAGTCACCATTGAAGTTCCTGCTGAGGGTAAGCTTTTAAGGAAATCAGGTCAAGTCGATGTGTTGCTAAAGCATTTTATTGGTCCAGTTGAAAGAGCTAAGCTTGATAGCCACAGTTCTTTGACCTTGATGAACGATATAGTGCATGCTTCTTTAAAAGTATCCCATTTTCAAGCTTTACTTTATCCTTTTTCTATTTTCAGAGTTCTCATTTTTCCCTCTTTTTTTTATAGGTCAATTTAATTGGCACAAAGATGATGAAGAGAGTTACCCTCTCAGAGCAATTAGTGCGTGACTACCAAGTGGAGGCGGATAATTGGAAGGAACAATGTGAAAGTATTCAAATTGATGTGGACACATTAGAAGAAAGTAAGTGTACCCTAGAGCAGCAGGTGAGGGCTTTGACTTCAGAGTTGGTGGTTGAAAAAGCTTCTTCAAATCAAGCAGGTAAGGAAAAGTCTTGTCTAGAAACCTCTTTTTCCGAGCAACTTTCCTAGGAAAGTGAAGAGATCAGAGAGTTAAAGGCTCTCTTGGGTAAAAAATAAGCATATGTTGGTGAACTCGTGCAGACTTTGACTCAAACTCAAGAAGACCTCCGGGAGTCTTCTAAGAAATCTCGTTCCTTTGAGAGTTCCAATGCTTCTCTCCAAACTTCCTATGATATTGCCTTGGCTGAAAATGAAAAGCTGAAAAGTGAAATTGCTGACTGGGAAAGAGATTACGAGATCCTTGAAAATAAAACTGCAATCGAAGTGAATTGGGCATTTTTTAATTCTCGCCATGATACCCTTGTTGAAGTTAGCCAGGAGAATTTTAATTTGGAGTCCGAGTTGGCCAAGATCAAAGAGACTATTGAAAAGACTCAGCAGTGTCAAGATTTTCCTTCTCCCGTGGCTGAAACTTCTGAAAACATCGGAGATGATATGGGTATGGTGAGTGCTCCAATTACTTCGAGTCAAGTTGAACCAGCTCCTGCTGATGATCCTGCTTTGGTTCCTTCTTCAACTCCTCAGTGATAAGTTAATGATGTGTGACTCCTTTTTTTTTTTCTTTGGTAAGGTATGGTTTCAACCCTTGGTCCTTTTTGAGGGTTTGAAAATATTAAGTCCCTGGACCTTTTTCGGAGCATTTTGTATAAGTAACTCTTGGCTCATGATTAATTTCATACTTAGTTTTAGCCTTTTTTAATTCTAAGAAGTTTTTGTGGCTATTTTTGAACTTCTGTCTTATTTATTCTTGCCTTTATATTTTAAGGGCTTACTGAATAACTTGAATTTTTATTCTGTAAAATGCTTTCTTTATCCCATGAATGTTTTAAATTAATCATGAATTTTATAAAAGAGGACCCTTTTATATTCGACACTTAATGAAGAAGGCGTCTCAACTTCATAATGGTGTTAATATACGACAAAAGAAATAGGAACACACATGTTTCTTGAAATAACTTTGACAAGTTTTTATTTAAACTTTGCCAAGTTTTAAATAACACTTTACATGTATTTAAATAACATCTATAACTTTTTCGTAACTGTTTTTCTCAAAAACAGATTTTTATGATAAAGTCAATAAAATACAAGGTTTTTATGTAATAACCCGTTTCAATACATGTATTTTAAATACAAGATTTTTATTTATAACCCGTTTCAGTACATTGCCTTAAACCTAACTATGATAAGGTTTTACTTTGGCCTTGGCTTGTGACTGACTTTTATTAGATTTTGCTCTGCAGTTGACTTATTCAATGAGTTGATTTTTTAGGCTTGAACTTTTGATTGAGCTTGAACTTTTGATTATTTCTCAATCTTTTTTGTCTTCTTTATACATTTGTCTATGTATATATCATATAGTCCCCCAAGTGTTTGAGCTTTGAAGTATGAAGTCTCGAGCACTTGATTACTCTTCTTGTTTAATTCCCTTCCCGTAAAGGAATAAAATATACGGGACTCAAAGGTACAATTTTAGATGAAGACTGCTCATCCCGTATCAATTTCTATTAGAAAAGGTGTAACCCTAGACCGAAAATTTTAATTTATTCCACGTGCCTTGCAGGTAGTGATTCATCATTTAGTACGGGTTTGCTTTTTTCCTATCATCTAAAATCGTTAGTAAAATTTTAACAATTCAAAATAGAATTTTAAAATGAAGATACCTGACCGTGGGTATTCCTTAGAAATAGTATCTCTTTAGGTGAGCGGCATTCCAATGTGAAGGTAATATCTTGCCATCCATTGTCTCCAGCTCGTATGCTTCTTTTCCTGCAATACCATGAATATTGTAAGGTCCTTCCCAAGTTGGACTTAATTTTCCCGTATTAGCCGTCTTCGTGGATTGAAAAACTTTTCTAAGTACGAAGTCCCCAATCTTGAAGTATCTTAATCGTGCCTTTCGATTGTAATATCGTTCCATGACTTATTTTTGTGCTGCC
Organism: Nicotiana glauca; assembly: GCA_026770625.1. Taxonomy (NCBI): domain Eukaryota; kingdom Viridiplantae; phylum Streptophyta; class Magnoliopsida; order Solanales; family Solanaceae; genus Nicotiana; species Nicotiana glauca. Next base: position 103,395 of record MU788153.1, read on the forward strand.
ATTCTTATTAATGCAGCTTCTCTTCTTCCTACAAGTAAGTCAAGGTTTATGCGCATTTCTTCTTCATTAGATTCTTCTGACACTTGCGTATACCTCGTGCTTGGTTCCCCTATCTCAACCGGAATTAAAGCTTCAGCTCCGCACACCAATGAGAATATTGTTTCACTTGTGCTTGTTTTTGTTGTCGTGCGATATGCCCATAAAATACTAGGTAGCACTTCTGGCCAATTGCCTTTAGATTCTTCTAATCGTTTCTTCAAATTGTTGATAATGACTTTATTTGTTGATTCAGCTTGTCCATTACCCACTGGATGGTAAGGCGTGGACGTAATCCTTTTGATCTGCTAGCTTTGAAAAAATTCTGTAATTTGTGCGCCTATAAATTATGGGCCATTATCACACACGATTTCCTTTGGTACACCGAATCGACATATGATATTTCGCCAAATGAAATCTCTGACTTCCTTTTCCCGTACCTGTTTAAATTCTCCTGCTTCTACCCATTTGGTAAAGTAGTCAATGAGTACGAGTAGGAATTTTACCTGTCATTTCGCTTGTGGTAGTGGACTCACGATATCCATTCCCTATTTCATAAAAGAATACGGTGCAATGACCGGATGTAATAGTTCCGCAGGTCTATGCATGTTGTTACCATATCTTTGGCACTTATCACATTTAGCCACGAAATTCTCCGCTTCTTCTTCCATTTTAGGCCAATAATAGCCTGTTCTAATCATGGTTCTTACCAGTGATCTTCCGTGATTTCCACAATGCCCCTCGTGTATCTCTCGTATGACATATTCTGTTTGAGAAGGCCCGAGGCATCTTGCTAAGGGGCAACCGAACATTTTTCGATAAAGATTGCCTTGCTTTAAACAATATCGAGCAGCCTTTTTTCGAAGCGCATGAGCTTTTTTCTTGTCTTCAGGGACAGTACCATACTGCAAAAAAGCGACAATCTCGTTTCTCCAATCCCAGGTTAGGTTATTGAAATTTATCTTATTTTTGTCTGGATAGAGTACCGAATGAAACAAATGAATTACAGAGGCATTTTCATTGCTCGCCACATCTGCCACAGATGCGAGATTGGCTAGGGCATCTGCTTCAACATTTTCATCTCTTGGTATCTGTGTGACTTTCCAGGTTTGAAATTGTCTAATCAAATCCCATACCATTTCTCAGTATTGCTGCATTCGTGCCTCCCTGGCTGTATAAGTCCCCAGCATTTGGTTAACCACGAGCTGCGAATCGCTTTTAATTACAATTTGATTAATGCCGAGTTCTCGTGCCAGTTCCAAACCTGCAATCACAGCTTCATACGCTGCCTCATTGTTAGTTATAGAATGTCATTTTATAGCTTGACGGATGGTTTCACCCGTAGGTGGCACCAAAACAATTCCTAAACCTGCTCCCTTCACATTAGATGAGCCATCAGTAAATAAGGTCCAAATTCCCGGATTAGACCCGTTGAACACTTGTAATTTTTTTTCTGCTTCTAATTGCATCCCTTGGCTAAAATAAGCCAAAGCATCTGCTAACACCTGAGATTTTATCGCGGTTCTGGGCTGGTAAGTGATGTCATATTCACTTAAGTTTATAGCCTACTTGGCTAATCTACCTGACAACTCATGTTTGTGTAATATATTGCGCAATGGATAAGGAGTTACTACGGCAATAGAGTGATATTAAAAGTAAGGCCTTAGTTTTCTTAATGCCATGATTAGTGAAAGTGCAAGCTTTTCTAATTGAGGATACCGCGTTCCGTATCTAATAATGATTTGCTGACATAATAAATTGGAGATTGTTTACCTTGGTCTTCATGAACTAAAACAACACTCACCGCTACTTCTGAGACATCAAGATAGATGAGCAATTTTTCTCTAACCTTTGGTTTTGCAAGCAATGGCAGATTTGACAGGTATGTCTTCAAATTTTTGAGTGCATGTTGACCCTCCTCAGTCCATTCGAACTGATCTTGATTTTTAAGAGCTGAAAAGAATTTAAAGTACTTTTCTGATGATTTGAAAATAAATCTCCCCAAAGCTGCAATTCTTCCAATCAACCTCTGCACTTCTTTTTTGCTTGTAAGTATGTCAGGGATTTCTTCAATGGCGTTAATCTATGCGGGATTCACCTCAATACCACGGTTAGAAACAAGAAAACCCAAAAACTTACCTTATGCAACACCGAATGCACATTTCTCAGGGTTTAGTTTCATATTGAATTTTTGCAAGATCTGAAACGTATCTGACAAGTGCGATATATGATCTCCTGAATGTTGAGTTTTAACAAGCATATCGTCTATATAGACCTCTATAGTTTTTCTCAAATGCTCTTGGAACATCTTGGTCACTAGTCTTTGATACGTTGCACCAGCATTTTTGAGACCAAAAGACATTACTTTATAACAATAAGTCCCCATGTCCGTTATAAATGAAGTTTTTTCTTCATCTATAGGATCCATTTTGATCTAATTGTAACCTGAATACGCATCTAAAAAGCTTAACAACTCATGTCCTACAGTAGCATCAATGCTTGATCTATATGTGGTAATGGAAAAGAATCTTTAGGACAAGCTTTGTTAAGTTCTATGTAATCTACACAAACTCGCCATTTACCATTCTTTTCCGGTACCACAACAGTATTGGCCAACCAATTACGATACTTTACCTTGCGGATAGACCCAATTTTTAGTAATTTTTGTATGTCATCTTGAATCACCTGATTTTTTAAAGTTCCTTGCATTCTTTTCTTTTGTTTGACAGGTGGATATAAGGGGTCTTCATTTAACTTGTGAGTCATTACCTCCAGTGGTATTCCTGTCATATCAGAATGGGACCAAGCAAAACAATCTATATTAGTTTTCAAAAATTCAATCAACTTACCTTTCATGTCCTGGCTTAGATTGGCCCCTGCGTAGATTTTCCTTTAGGACATTGTGTAAATAATACTACTGTCACACCTCCTTTTCCTCTACTACATCCCGTGAAGGGTATAATAAAAGGAGTTTTTCGAATTAAAGGACAATCGAAACGGAATTTGTTTATTTAAAAGATTCAGAGTCGCCACATGAGAGATTTATGGTGTCCCAAGTCACCGATTTGAATCCCAAATCGAGGAAAGGGTTTGACTCTGTATTAAAATCGCGAACCAGAAATCCGAGTAAGGAATTCTGTTAACCCGGGAGAAGGGGTTAGGCATTCCGTGGTTCTAGCACGGTCGCTCAACTGCTATATTTGGCTAAAATCTGATTTTAATACATGTTATCCTTATGGTGCAATTTTAGAATTATTACCTCTTTTAGTTGGATCTTTTTAAGAAAATGAACGTCGTTTAAAACGTGTTTTTGGATCACGTCACATGAAATGCACCCGGATCCTCGACACATTCTCACTCAACATTTTGGGATTTGGATTTGGGTTGCATGAAATGCACACCCATATTAAGGAAGGTAAAATTATTAAAAACGCGCCTAAAGCAACTAACGTATTTTTATCTTTGCGGGAGGCCCTGAAAATTGGCTAAACGGTACGTCCCGAATTTTAAGTATTTTAATATAAGAATTTAGTGAGGGCCCCACAATTTATGCATTTTGTTTGGCGAGGCTCATCTCATTTTTTATTTAAAGGCCAACCTAAAGCAAACTAAGATTTTCTATTTCTTTTGTCTCTAAAATGGGCTTAATTAATTTGCATTTATAAAGTCGGGCCTCGAGTTCAAGTCCGAATTCAAACAAAAGGGAGGGCCCTCTTAATTTAAATCCACTACCTAACTCGAAAACCCAAATTTATATTGTAAATTAATCCCCATGATCTTAAAATATTTTCAACCTCCAATGATTTTGTTGGGCCTCAATAGTTGGCCCATGACAGCAGACACGCAATCAGATTCATTAAGTTAATGGATTAATACTATGAATTCTGAGAATTTATTAGTAGGCCCAAGATGATTAACTAACATGGTTACTAACTAAATATTGAAATTTCGATTTCAGAACCAGCTTTTAACTACCTACGCTGGTTTGGATACCAGTTTTACCGTTATTCACACAAGGAAATGAGATTAAAGCAGGAAAATTATCATATGCAGTACTTATAAAATGACAAAGGGGAGTGATCTGATGATTAGCAGAATCAAATGATAAAAATTGAAACTATTTAGACCACTAAACCAGTTGAGATCATTTTTGAAAGCCAAGGTGAGATCATATGATGTATCGATTAAACTATTGAATAGTTTAAGCCACAATACTGATTTTAGATCTATTTTTCAAACCTGGACATGGATTTGTATACTACAAAATGGTTTCAGGCCTAATTCTAGCACTTCGTTTAAACCTATGCGAATTATTTCTAAATCCGGTGGCCATGGATTCAACTCTGCCTTTGTATTAGAACTCCATCTAAAATCGAATTGCACAATAGTTATACTAACACAGCTAAATGTTGAATGCTATTTTAAATGCTACAATAACTGGAACGCTTCAGCTACAATAACTAAATGTTAAATGCTAACATGATCTACAGTTCATAGCTGATAGAAGTTAATGCCATTTAGATTTGATTTGTTTGTTAATTTCTATCAAAATTGTTTGGCTTAGTTTGTAAACATTCATAGTTTCCAGGGGTTTTAGTTAAACAAAAGAAACTTAAGGGGGTTTAAAGGTCAAGTATGGAGTGTAATAAGTGATTGGTTGAGGGTCAGTTTGGGGACTTCATATTGGGAGGGAATCAATTCTGTTAGGAAAGAAGGTTCCGGGTGTGTAGAAAAAAATGCGAGTCTGTTTTTCAGACTCTTTTTAAGGGTAAAAGGGTAAAAGACTAGGGATTCCAGGGGGTAGAAAGGGAATTGGATAACAGGAAGGTTGCCCTCATTTTGCCAATAAAAAGGCATGACTAGTGCCTTAGGGAACAAGTTTTTCGATCTCTGCAAATTCCCCAAAATGGTCCAGATCTGAAAATTCCCTCTAAAATTTCTCGGCGAGTTTGAGCTGGAAAACTTCAAATTCAAATTCAAAAACAGATAGTTTGAAAGCTGAGAGTTTAGAATTTCAGTTTAGAGCAAAGTTCTTAAAAATCCAAAAAAAAATACGAAAAGTCCAAAAAATCCTATTCTATTGAAGTTCCTCCAATTTCAAATTCTAGCTGCTCATACAAGTTTCCTAGCTTAGTTACGAGCAGAAATATTTTGAGATATTCTTGGTATTTGGTTGCCTAAATTCAGAGGTGTGACTAGGTTGGACTTCGAGTTAAATTGGGTTTGATCAAGCCTGTTTTGGTCATTTTGTGGTGTTATTCTTCTACTAATTCAATACTGGGCTATGTGATGCTTTTTTGAATCCAAAATCTGTCTTGAGCTGTTGAATCCTACTGCTGATTGCTCGATTGCTTGATGGCTCTTCCTTCTCCTCTGTTTTGCCTTAAATTCCAGGTACTCATTTGATCTACCATGGCCTAAGAGCTAAGGAACTTGTAGCTGAAGTTTTGATTGGAAATAATAGGCTGACTTAAGGGCTCGAAATGCCTACGTTTCTATTTGTTCATATATGCTTATTCTGTTTTGCTTGTGTATACATTAGTCTTCATGTTAGGTTGTGTAGTAACAATATTTAGAACTTGACAAATTGAAACTCTTGATGTTTGGTATAACTGGACTGTATAATTGGACAACAAACCAACACTAGAACAATTGAACTGTAGTTAGCAGGAAAATAATAAATGAATTAATTCAAAATCCAACCTTGGAAACAACTAATAACTCTTTTACAGGGAATCAAACACCACGAATGAATAAATTTCCTAAGTAGAATAACCCTAAATGAAGCACTAATCCTCTAAAGATTCTGATGAATGATTCAACCCTGCCTTAACTAGCTAATATCAATGATTAAACACAAGAAAACAAAAACTAATAGCCTAAAACCAGAGCCAACTGAACTTCTTTCATTCTTAAATCAAAATAGAAACAAAAAAGAAGAAAAGAAGCAGAGGAGAAGAAATTGAAGAAAGGCAGGAAGATGAAGAACCAGTAAGGAATAATAGGAACAAACACCTAGGGTTTGGAGTTTTGTCGGCCTTCAGTCTTGCATGGAGTCTGGTGATCTCGAACTAAGCCAAAACTAATGGTAATGGATTGTTCTTGTCAATAACAATCGATTATCGTGACTTTCAACTCAAATCAAGCCCGCAACTTCCGAGAAATCAACGAAGACGATTTTAAGATTTTGGTTTTTTCCTTCAGAACTTAGATTCGAGGTTTGAACATATGGGTGCAATTTTTTGGATAATTGATAATGGATATGGGGTAATGGTGGTGTGGTGATTGTTTGGTTAAAAGATGAATAGGTTTTGGGCACAGCCCCGCCGTGGGCGGCGGAGGCGGCGGCAACGGACTCGAAGATTCGAGGGGACTGGGTGGGATTCGAGTCATGGGGGCTGGGTTTTGGAAAGAGGAGGACGTAAGGAGTCTGTGGTGTAATTTTCAGGGCCATCGGAGTATCACCACCGGCGGAAGCGATTTTCGGCGGGCGGCGGGCGGCGAAAGACGGAGGAGTTAGGGTTTGTAATGGGTGAGGTTGAGAGACGGGGCTTTGGGGGTGGGGGTGCCCTTCAGACAATATTATATCAAAAATTATCAATCCTTGACCGTTAGATCAAACAACCTAGATGGTCAGGATTGATTGTCGTTGAAACGATGTCGTTTGGTGGGGGCAAAAATGGACCGAGCGGGGAAAGGGTTTTTGGGCCAGATTGAAGTGCATTTTGACTTGGGCCAGCTATTTAATTGGAAAATTGGCCCAAATTAAATAGCCCTTAAATTCTTTTAGGCTTCTTATTTTCTTTTCTTCCTTTTTTATTTCTTTTATTTGTTTTTCCCTTCTTTTTGATATTTGTTAAATGCAACACTAAAAATAAAAGACCCAATGACTCAAATTATACTACTTGAGCTCCAAACAAACTAATTCCCAAAAAACTAAGACAATTTAAAATATAAGTGCAAAAAGAACCCTTTTTGTTATTTCTTTATTTGTTTGTAAAATTAATCACTAATTAATCCTAAAATATAAAATTAACCCTACATGCAAATGCCAAGTATTTTTGTATTTTCCATGAATTAAGCAATAATAAACGTGCACAAACAAATGCAAATAATTAACAAAAAATGCCACAAAAATTCATAAAATTGCAAACAATGAATAGAAGTTATTTTGTTTTGAATTTATGGGAGTAATTCATATAGGGCAAAAATCACGTGCTCACAACTACAGCCTCCAGTTCTTCAATTGTTTTTTAGATATTTTCATTTTCCTGTGGTTCTTGAATGAAATCGGGCCTTGAGCCTGCATCTGTTCACTCTTGCTCAGTTAAGGTTTGTGTTGAAGTGTCCTCAACTGGATTCTGTAACTGCTATTTTTCTTCGTTTATCGTACTTGAATTTGCTATGGAGTTGATGCTCCTGGATGTCTGATGATCCCCACGGATTTGACATATTCCTCACGGTGATGAAAATTTAATAACTTGATGTAAGGTTGACGGAACGGCATCCATCTCGTTGATCCATGGTCTCCCGAGAATCATATTGTAAGCCATATCCATCTCTACCACCTGAAACTTTGTATCTTTGACAACTCCTTCTGCGAATGTAGTAAGTATTACCTCCCCTTTCGTCACGACGCTGGAAATGTCGAATCCAAATAAAGTATGCGCCTTTGGTACTAATTTAGCTTCAGCTTGCATTTCCTGCAGTACTCTTAGAAGAATAATGTTTACAGAACTAACTGGATCAATCAGAACTCGTTTTACATTAGTATCATGTACAAGTAGAGATATTACCAGTGCATCGTTATGTGGAGTTAATATGCCATCTGTATTTGCATTATCAAACGTAATAATTTCTTCCTCTAAGACATGTCACACCCGTTTCCCGTAGGTAATTGTGACTTTGGAAACTTTATTGGCTGTTGTGTACATCACACCATTGATTTCTTTGCCTCCACTTATAACATTAACGGTCCTTTTGGGAGATATCTTGCTTCAACAGATGATCAACTTCACCCTGTAGCAACCTACAATATGCCGTTTTATGACCATGATTGTTGTGAAATTTGCACCAGTGATCAGGATTGCGCCTGTTTAGATGTGATCTCATTTCTTTTGGCCACTGCACCTTATAACTCATGCTTCTTAAAATAGCTACGAGCTCGGAAGTGCTTACATTAAAATTATAGCCACCAAATCTTGCCTTCAAGTTTTTATTATCGTCCCGCGACTCTCGTGTGTTACGATCATTCCCAAACCTTAATGATGAGCCCGACTCTCTATTCCTCGATCTATGATCGTACCTTTAATTGTCATGTTTTGATCGTGAATCTTTTCCCGCTTGGCCCATATACGGTTCGTATCTATTTTTACCGGACCTTTTTCTATTTCCGCCCGTCTCGAACTCACCTTTTCCTCTTTATGAGATCGTGAGATAATATCTTCTTCTATCCTTAGCTTCGTGCTATACCTGTTGTAAATGTTATTCCATGTCGTTGTTGGGAATTCATGAAGACTTTCCTTGAGTCGCCTCGTGGATTCTGAGATTTTTTCATTCAAATTACTAGTGAAGGCTATAGCTGCCCAATTATCTGGTATACGTGGTAATGTCATTCTTTCACGTTGGAACATATCCACGAACTCTCTCAGCAACTCTGAGTCCCCTTTTTTTATCTTGAAAATATCCTCCATTCTCTTTTTGACTTTTTGAGCTCCCGAATGTGCTTTGATAAATGAATCTGCAAGCTCAACAAAAGAATTTATAGAATTTTCGGGTAAAATTAATGCTCCCTTAGTGAGTGTTTCACCGAATTTTTTGACCAATACTGATTCAATTTCTTGTTTGGTCAAGTCATTGCCTTTTACGCAGTTGTGAATGCAGTCACGTGGTCTCGTAGATCAGTCGTTCCATCATATTTTGGAATATCGGGCATTTTGAATTTCTTTGGAATTGGGAGAGGAGCAACACTTGGCTTCCAAGGTTGTTGGGAATATTAGTCCATATCTATCCCTTTGATTACAGGCGATACTCCAGTTATTTTCTCCATGCGATCGCTTTGCTCCTTGAGCTGTTTCTGTAATGTTAATACTAAATTTTGTAAATCAGAATTAATTAAGTTACCTAATTCTCCATCTCGCGACTCACTGGGGATTCCACCACTACCCGAATTAGCAAGCCTGGAACGAGGGTTTTCCAAAGTGTTGTTATTTGGAATTGGTGTTGATGGTGCAATAGGTAACTGGATGGTAAAGGCTTCAAGAGCTTTATTGACTTGTTGAGCGATTAGCTTTTGCAAAGCTTTATTGGTAGATTCTTCATTTTCAAATTGAGCATTCGCATGAATGAGATCCATTAGGATTGCCTTCTAGAGACTGCCGAGGGGAGATTTGTGGAGAAGGAATCGGGGTGCGGTCATCTTGTGAATTCCCCTAGAGTTGATGGTTTCCTTGGTTTCTTTGGTTGTTGTCATTAACATTTGACATGGTTGTTGATGCAACAAAAAAGGTTAGGTTAAGAAAGAATAGATTACTCAGATTTCCAGTAACGGAACCAATTTATTTAACCAAAAAGTGGAATTTCGGTCAAAGATTTATTTTTAGAAGAACTCGGGTTATTGATAATAAAAAAAATGAATAAAGGAAATTGATTTTGTTAACAATAAGATAGACAGTAGAAAACAAAGTAAATCAATATGTTTCGTTGATATTTTGTGTGTTTACAAATGATCATTCTTCTTCTTTTTATAGCTACCTCTAAGATATACGTTTTGCCTTTTATCGTAATAAGGTTATTATAGACAATTAAAGGTATTAAATGCTATTTTACATAATCATTGTAATTTAATACAAATTCTCTAATGTTTTCAGTATTTAATGCTTATTAAATAATGTATTTGTACTCTCTTGTGTTGTCAGATGCATTCTCCTTAACTTTTGGATTTAAATAGGTAAGAGCGTCAAGTCTTTTGAATATCTGCTCGTGCCTCTGCTTGTGCCTCTGCTCGTATCTATTGCAACTCGTGCCTCTTTGCTAATCATCATTCTTTGACCAGCCTTCATTTCATGACATGTCATCTTTCAATCACTTCGATATGTATAAACTCAATTTTTTCCAATACAAACACAAGATCCCCTTTTCTGTGGAAAAGGACCGTATCAATAATTTTGATTTTACGTATGGACAATTTCTCAATATCTTGTTCATTCGCAACAAAATATATATTTTCTTTGTGTGTTGGTAAAAAACATGCAAAAACTGCTAGAATACCCACTTCAAAAATTGCATCCTATTACACGATAACCTACTAATATTGGGTACAAAACTGTGATGACCCGGCTAGTCGTCTCATGAGTTACCGATCCATTTCCCCTATATCTGCTTCTATATGCTTCATTATCCGTGTTTTATGTGATCAAGTTGATTAGTTTGTGTTCGGAAAGGATTTGATAAGAAATGAGACACTTAGTCTCTTTTAAGAAGGCTTAAGCTGGAAAAGTCAACCATATATTGCTTTATGAGTTAAAAAGCTCGAATGTGAATTCCGATGGTTCGGTTAGCTCCTAAAGGTGATTTGTGACTTAGGAGTGTTATCGGAAGTGATTTGGAGATCCGGTGTAGAATTGGCTTGAATTGGCGAAATTAGTATTTTGGCGATTTCCGGATTATAGGTGAAATTTTGATCCGGTTGTCGAAATGGAATTCTGAGAGTTGTTGTAGCTTAGTTATGTGATTTGGGATATATGTGCAAAATTTTAGGTCATTCAGAGGTGATTTGGTTGGGTTTTTTATCGAATACGTGTTTCGAAAGTTTTAGAAGAACGTAGGTTTGAATTCGAAGTAATTTGATGGTTTTAGTGTTAATTAAGGTGTTATGATGATTGGAACAAGTTTGAATGAGGTTTAAGGATATGTTGGTGCTTTTGGTTGATGTCCCGGGGGCCTCGGGTGTGTTTCGGATGCTCAACTGGTCATTTTTGGAACTTATTGAATTGCTGGTTGCTGGTATCTAGTTTCCTTCTTCGCAAACGCAAAGGGAGTCTCGCGAACGTGAAGAGGAAAATGGGAGGCTGAGTAGTTTGGACTTCGCGAACGTGAAGAGGGAGGTGCGAACGCGAAGGAGAGGGCTAAGGTTCTACGCGAAGGCGGGAGGGTAGTCGCGAACATGTAGAAGGAAAATTGGGCCTGGGGTCATTTGGCCTACGCGAACGCGAGGCTTGCTACGCAAACACGAAGGGCCTGGGTAATTAGCCTTTCGCGAACGCGAGACCTAGAATACGAAAGCGAAGGGTCTGGGAGATTTTCCTTCACGAACGTGAGCTACAATACGCGAACGCGAAGAAGAAAAGTTCTGGGCAGAATGTTAAGTTCTGAAAATGGGACTTCGTTCCCATTTTCCATTATTACGATTTGGAGCTCAGATAAGGCGATTTTTCAAGAGATTTTTGGGGAGAACAACGGGATTCAACGCACGTGGAAGCCAATTCGAGGGGCAAACACGTCGCGAGCTAAAGAAGTAGCCCGTTCGAGGTGAGTAATGATTGTAAATGATATTCTAAGGGTTTGAAACCCCATATTTGCACATCATAGTGCTATATTGAGATGACTTGCACGCCGGATAGCGAGCGTGGGGTAGAGCACCGTTGGGGATTGTGACTTGGTCCGTCATGATTGATGAATTTATTGTGTATTCAACTGAATTTTACTTGTTATCATCATAATTTGGGCTGATTGCCATATTTGGGCTTCATGCCAATTGTTTGAACCCTTTCGGGATGATGAACAATTTCAGTCAACCACAAAGTTTTTAGTTTAATCATCGCTTAAGACTATATGTAATGACCAAAATGAATCGTCGTACAATGTGTCAATTGTACTAATAAACAATAAAAGTTTAATAAGTAGATGTGTTTTTTTATCCACATAAGTTACAAAAAAAATTCACTTATTTGTTTTTATTTCCCAGAGGTTTCATTTTCCATTAAGTGGATCATGTTTCACTCTCATATGCCTTTTTCTCTTCTTGGTCAGAATATAATAAATCTTCCCATAAATCTTGTCATTCTTCCCATTTATTAAATTAAAAGCCAGTGATACTCATAATTATGGGTGCACATAGGCCGGGTTGGTTCGGATTTTTCAATTACCAAATCAAACCAATAGTGTCGGATTTTTAAATCTATAAACCAAGCCAAACCAACGAAATCGGGTTTTTCAATCTCGAGTTTTCTCGGGTTTTTCGGATTTTCTCGGGGTTTCGGATTTTTTTTTCCGATAAGTCTTCATAGCACAAATATATAACTTGTGCTCCACATACTTCTCTAATCCTACAAGGATACAACAATATAATGTATTTTTTCAAGAAAATAATACAATAATATGAGATGCGTCATAACACTGTACTAGAATATTCAATAACAAAAATACTAAAATTCATAAAGAAAATATTACTAAGTAATAAGCCATAATAAATATTAACATAATCTAAAAGTACTATATAAGTCATGCTTAAATAAGTACAACTATAAGTATATTAGTTACACAACTAAGCACTAAAGAAAAAGATAAACTAAGTTATGCATTTTCAATATAAACAATGCAAAACTAAAAAATAGATATCCACACTATTGTCATTTCTAGTGTTGAATTGAATTTTCTTAGTTAGCATTAGTATTGATGTGAAGTTTATTTGAATTACTACCTTTATGAACTATAAAATTTATTGGACCATTCAAGAATGTTAATTCCAAACTTGAAACAATATGTTTAAAGATAAAACTGTGAAAAAGTTTAAGAAATATTTATGAATTGTATTAAAAATAAATATTTATATATATAAAATATTTGTAAAAATTGAATAAATGTAATATCGGGTTTGTTTGGTTTCGGTTTGACTTTTTTTAGTTAAAACCAAACCAAACCAATTATGGTGGGGTTATTTTTTCCAACACCAAACCAAGTCAAACCAACCCATGATCGGGTTTTTTTTTTCGATTTGACCCGGATTACCGATTTGGTGCGATTTATCAGTTTTCTTTGTACACCCCTACTCATAATGATCCAACAATTGAAATTTTACCTCTTCACCTTCTTATAGCCGATAAATTAAGGTTTCACCTTTCCGGCCTTCTATATACAATGTATACCTATTTTTCCATAACCATCACTATTAGTAATCTGTATTTGTAAAACAATTCTGGAGAAAATAAAATAGCATAAACAGAAATGTAAACGAAATAACAAAAATCAATTCGAACCCGCTGAATTCACAGTGTTTCCTTAAGGAATTTAATCCCCTCCTAGTACCCAAGGTTATGGATTATTTCCTCCCAGGATAGAACGAATTATACACTGGTGTAGTGGTACTTCAAACTCCAGTGTTTCAGCGAACTCAAAGTTCGATAGCAAATCACATATACTGTTTCTTTCTTTGAAGTTAAAATATGCAGAAGAAAGGAGAAGAACTCAGAAAATTCATATGAAAATTTTGAACAGAATAGTCTTGTATTTATAGCCAAAGTTAGGCTGAAATATGAAGATGTGCAACTCTTCAAAATGGCTATTTTTGCAAAATGGCCACAGCATAAAGGCCATAACATAAATGGCTATTTACTCAACAATAAAGAGTAAAAATTGAAGGGTAGTTAATTTTCTGTTACAAAAATAGAAAACTGAAAATTGGATAACTGAATTGGATTTAATATTAATATTATATTTTTAAAACAAATATTTAATAATATTTCTGTTAATATTTACTATTAACAAATAAATTTGACCCAAAAATTAATCAATCTATCATTTGACCAAATCCGAAGCCGAAGCCGAGCCGAGCGAGCGAGCAACGACGACGGCACGAGACTTGCCCTCTTTTTAGCTCTTTATGAGCTAGAAGAAGAGCAACTGCTTATATACCCATCAAAAACCTTTTCCTTTTTCAATATAGGACAATGTTCCTTCATCAAAGGGGAAACTTAAAATTTTCATTTTCCTCCGTTTCCCATTCACCCCATTTTAAGCATTAATAGCTTAAAACCCCAACAATCACAAATCTAGAGTAGATTTGATGAGGCTGAATAATTGTCCCTAACGGATTTGAGTATGAAAGACCCATTCCAAAGAGCGAATAGTGTTTTTTGGCCGTGCAGCTCCAAGCATGTACAATTAGATGAATTTTATTTTATGTAATTTTAAGTGTTTTTTTGTCTAAATACTATTTTGTGGTTTATTTTTTTCTTTTATTGTTTTGAACATATACATATAAATTTGCCGCAATGAACCAATAAATAAACATAACATGTATGATAAACCAAAGAAGTACTATTAAAGGACATCCACC
>MU788153.1:118834-129736 GCA_026770625.1 Nicotiana glauca
TCACGAACCTCAAAATAAAGATATTCTTTCACAATTTTTTGAAACCAATATTCATTATGTTTGTGTTTTGCAATGACAATGAAATATCAGTCAAATAGTCTTACTGTTTAATTATCGGTTTGAACTTGCATTTTTTCCTTCAAATGTTGTGTGACTCATCACCCATATTTTCTAATATTATTATTTATACCATTTTAAAATATTTGCAATGATTAGTATGGATACACGTGCAATATACGTGTCCATAGCATGTAAAAACTCATTAACCTTACCGGAAAAAGAATTTAAATTTATAATTTTAAAAACGTAATAAGTTCATGGTAAGAACTTAAATATTAAACCAATAAAATATAAAATTTAAATTCAGCTGATCTGGTAATAGTACACCCAACTTCTCAAAATCCTGAATACAACTCCATTAATCACCTTACGTCCTTGCCTCTTTCTCTTATTATGTATGAAAAGGTTATCGCATAAGCGCATTGCGAGAAGTTGAGACTATAGACAAGTAAATGGGTTGTATTAAAGCTTTTGGGGAATCTAATATTATTCTGACTTATGCTCTGTTTGAAGACTTCTCACTTCTGAGAAAGCGTGTGATGTCATCAAATTAGATATGATAATGAACTTTGTGATATGTTATGATATTTTATTGACTTCTCCAAGTCTAAAATCTTTGTGACCCCTATATCTCAAGAAATACTATTCTTAGTAGGCGTATTTGTTATTGGGTACGTATTTCTTTGACAAATGATGGTGGTGTAGGTGCCTTGGTGATAGTAGTATTTGAATCAAAAGTTATTAATCTTTTTAAGCAAATCAATCAAAGAGATGAAGGGATAAATCGTAGTCAATTATAATTAATACTGGATCGAAAGACAAAGTAGTGGTAGTAATATATTGAGTAGGCAAAAGATCAGAAAGTTTTATTGATGATAGAAATTCACCTTGTCTCTCCTTAGAGAGGTCCAAGTCATTACAATTGAATTCGAAATCATTTGCTAATAAAAATGGAGTTTCTCCCCGTTCCCCGTGGGTCAAGGGCCCTCTTACAAGTTCCTCTGCCCTCCTTTGGGTTATTAGAGCCTCGGAGAGGAAGCGGAGAAAAATCCCCTACCTTTTCCTCCTTTTCCTGCTTTTATAGTCGCAAAACCCTTATGTTTGTCGTGGTTTCTCGTGATTAGGTCGGGGAGATTCTTTTCCTCCTCGAGAGGCCTTGGTCTCGCCGCCTTTGCAGGATGTAGCGATGACCAGATGTAGTCAACTCTGTTGACTTCTTTTCATAAGATAATTAGGGTGGGGTTAGGCCGCCACGGTCGCATGGTCAGATTTTGACCCATACAGTTAGTTCCTCCGTTCGTCGGGGCCGTGCCTCGTCGAGTTCGATGGACGGATCATGTGCATAATGTAGTCGAAAGGAATTTGACCCACATCTTGTTCTTTAATCGTGTTATGAATTTTGAAATTGTCCGAGGGCGTCTTTTCAGTACTCTTGTACCGTTACAATAGTTTTGAAACCGAAGCGCCGGTTGATAAACGAGACATCACTTCGTGCAGGAAGTCATAATGAGACACGTTTTCGAGAATCTGAATCGCTTCGCGTCCAATCAGGTTCCAATGGTGACTATTCAGTTTCGCGCTCGGAGAATTTATGTCTTATAAATGGGAGGGTCCTGTTGTTTGCTTTTCACATTTCATCGCTCATCTTCGAGAAAACTCAGGATATCTTCCTTTATGTTAATTTGAGTTCTTTCTTACTCCTGTGCTCGCAACAATCTTCGATTTCTTCACTTCTCCCACGGAGTTCTTCCTCTCTTTTCTTTTCTTTGTGGGCTAAAGATGGCAGGTGCTTCTTCCAGTGACAACCTTCCTGTTGCCCCTACGGCAGCCGAGGATCCTGCTCCGACTGCCGGAGATATAGAGATGGCGGAATGCGGAGAGGTTCCATCGGTGGAGGAAATTTTATCCCACCGGGGAATAGGGGTGGCAGATTTCAGCGCCGACGACGGAAGAGAGCAGGTAGATATCCCCCCCTCATAGGGGAGGTAGGGATAGCGAATTTACGGGAACGATGGGGCATTCCCAACTATGTAGAGATAGTGCATGTGAGGAGAGACGACCGGGTCCAAATTGTCTGTACCGGGTTATGTACGTTCTATGCTTACCCATTCCTTGTAGTGTACACGCTCCCGCTTCCCATGCTGGTGGTCGACTTCTGCCGATACTATGAGGAATGTCTTGCTTAGCTTTCCCCTTACCTATATAAGTTGTTCCTCATGTTTATCAAGTATGCGGAGTTGGCCGGTCGTGAGGTTACTCTGAGGCATATGCTCAGCTTGTTCGCCCCCTAGAAGATTCGTGGCACAATAATCCATGCGCGTCCTCGAGGGTCAAAAGGTTTAGTGGTTAAGATGGACGACAGGACCAATCGTCGCTTTTTTGACAACTTCTTCTATGTGCGGACCGAGCACCTAGTGGCGAACCCGACTGGATTTCCTGAGGTGTGGAATTTTGCCTGTTAGTCGTCGCCCCCGATTAGTGGAGTACTCGGTTTGTCTTTTTCCTTTCTCCTTTCAGGTTGAATGTATTGATCGACTTCATTATTTTGTAGCCGAGAATCTACCACTGCCACCTTTGGAGGGGATTCGAGAATGGGTAGAGGCCATCCTTCCCCATACAGCGGGGGTTCGCACGTGGCCGACCTTTCATGAAAGATTCAGGCGTAGGCCCCTAACAGGTGGGATAACATCCTTATTTTCTATCTATTTTTTTGTTTGTTTTGGCCTTACCTCTTGAATGTCGTTTGTCGTTATCAGGGAGGGTTCATAGAGTCAGGGGCCCTCAGTTAGCTTTTCATCGGCCAGCTGCGTCCGCTCTCCTTAGTGTAGTACCCGCTGCTCGTCCTTTGTCGAGGGCAGCGTCGGTAGAATCTGCGGCCTTGACCACTCCGACCCATGCTATATCTCAAGACGAGGTCCCATCTGGTACCGTTTTCCCTCAGAACGATTCGCCGTCGACTGGGGAGGAAGAAGGGTCGTCGAAGAGATGGAGGGTGGGGTTTGATTCGGCTCCTCCAACAGTGATCAACTTGGACTCTCCTCTGGCAGACCCAGAGGAAGGTGTTGTTGCGGCGTCTACCGCTGGGGTGGAGCGAGTGGTCGAAGTTGGTTCTATCAGCTAGAGCCAGGAAAATTCCGATGTTACAGTGATCTAGTCTGGAGTTCCCGTTGTTGATGACGCAGGACATCCTGTCGTAGTAGAGAATCAAACCTTTGGTGTTGTTGTTGTGACCTCGAGTGCGCCTTCCTCGTCCTCGGCAGGTCACGCCCCACCATTAGCGGCATAGAGGGGAAAGAGTGTAGTGGTCGATGGATACGAGTCTGAGTCTGACTTGGACCCTGATGATGTTCGGATGTTCGAGGAGGGAATTACTCACTCGGTGGTCCATGCGGGGGGTCAGCCCGTCTCGTCGAGATCCCCTCCAATGTGAACCTGTTGTCACAAGGAGGTAACTTGGTGCCACAATTTAGCTTGCTGTGTTCGGAAGCCGAGAACGAGTCCCTGCGGAAAGTTTCGGATGCCGAAGTGATGGACGAAGTTACTGTGATGGGCTTGAGGGCATGTTATATCTGACTTCAATTTGCTTTTCTTTTGTCGCAGAGTGAGAATTAGTTTAACTGCTTTCTTTTTTTGCAGACGTATTTGTTGGAGGTGGAGAGCATTCGCAAGGCCAATGTTCGGTCGAGGATCTTCTTGCAGATGCTGGAAAACTATCGTCGCTATTGCAATAGATGTCGTGAGTTGCACGAGCGATTGAGGACTGATCCCTGCAACCGAGCTTTGGGCGAGAAGTTGGAGAAGAGGGACCAGGAGCTAATACAAGCGCTCAGCAGCAAGAGTGAGCTTGAAGAGCAAATCCGCCTCAAGGACGAAGAGATCGAAATGGACAAAGGGGTCGCTGCGGAATGCGAGCACCTGCAGGGCAAGTTAAGAGCGATGCAGTTTGAAGTGGAGCAGAGCCGGGCCAGAGTCGCGGAGATGAATGCCGAATGGAGAGGGAAGTTGACTGCACTGGAGAGCAAGGTTGCCGATTTAAAACGTATGGAGAGGGCCTGGTCAAATACTTCGGCAAGGGCAGCAGCCTTAGAGGAGGACGTTCGCATGCACGAGTCCCAACGAGAATCGGAGAGGGCTACTGCGACCCTTAGGGAGGCGAGGCTTGAGGAGCGGATTAGCACGATTGATCAGGAGTCTTTGGCTTTATCAGGTCGAGTTGCGGCCTTAGAGGAGGAGAATCAGCGGCTGAGGGCCTAGGATGGACCTCCCCGTCCTGTTGTTCCCCGCCAGACTCATGAACTCTGGGTCTACGTGAAGCTCAGCGTGAAATTTTCAAGAACTTGTAGGAAGCGGGCACCGTGATAGAGGCAGCTTTCAAGGAGGCGTGTAAGAAGGCTCGTGATCCTCGTGCCAACTATGGGTATGATGTGGCGACGCCCGAAGCTAATGGGGGTGCAAGTGGGACGATGATGGCAACGGCGGTGTTGGCGCTGAGTGAGGAAAAAATTGTGCTTTGTTTTTTCTTTTTACTTCGTACGTCGGTTGGCATTTGTTTGTTTCTTGTTGTTACTTTCTTTTTCTCACTTTTTTTAGTAGATTGGCCTGGACTAGATGTAAGCGGCAATAGCCCGCATTTCTGACTTCATGAATAAAGAACTTTTTTTCGCTACTTGCCTTGCGTTTTAATTTTTTCTCTGTTGATTTAAGATCATGCTGCGAGGTGCAAGCTCGTCAGACGAGTCCCGATTCTCGTTTTGTAATGAAGGTTTCTGGTCTTATGGATTTCATTACGAACTTATCAAGAAGATAGCTCGTTCAGGTTCGAGCGAGGTCGAACCTGTCGATCCTTGATGGCGAAGGCCTTAGCCTTAAGGGTGTTATTTCATACTTATCCAAATAACAACCCGTCTAAGTTCGAGCGAGGACGAACCTATCGATCTTCGATGGCGAAGGCCTTAGCCTTAAGTCCCAGTTTGAACGAAGTCAAACCTATCAATCTTTGATGGTGAAGGCCTTAGCCTTAAGGGTGTTATTTCGTACTTATCGAAATAACAACCCGTCCGAGTTCGAGCAAAGTCAAACCTGTTGGTCATTGATAGCGAAGGCCTTAGCCTTAAGGATGTTATTTCACACTTATCGAAATAACAGCCCGTCCAAGTTTGAGCAAGGTCGAACCTATCGGTCTTCGGTGGCGAATGCCTTAGACTTAAGTCCCAGTTTGAACGAAGTCGAACCTGTCGATCTTTGATGGAGAAGGCCTTAGCCTTAAGGATGTTATTTCGTACTTATCGAAATAACAGCCCGTCCGAGTTCAAGCGAAGTCGAACCTATCGATCTTTGATGGCGAAGGACTTAGCCTTAAGTCCCAGTTCAAACGAAGTCGAACCTATCGATCTTTGATGGCGAAGGCCTTAGCCTTAAGGGTGTTATTTCGTACTTATCGAAATAACAGCCCATCCGAGCTCGAGCGAAGTTGAACTCGTCGATCATTGATGGTGAAGGCCTTAGCCTTAAGGGTGTTATTTTGCACTTATCGAAATAACAGCCCGTCCGAGTTCGAGCGAGGTCGAACCTATCGATCTTCGATGGTGAAGGCCTTAGCCTTAAGTCCCAATTCGAAAGAAGTCGAACCTGTTGATCATTGATGGCGAGTGCCTTAGCCTTAAGGGTGTTATTTCATACTTATCGAAATAACAACCCGTCTGAGTTCAAGCGAAGTCGAACCTATCGATCTTTGATGGTGAAGGACTTAACCTTAAGTCCCAGTTCGAATGAAGTCAAACCTGTCGATCTTTGATGGCGAAAGCCTTAGCCTTAAGGGTGTTATTTCGTACCTATCGAAATAACAACCCATTCGAGTTCGAGCGAAGTCAAACTTGTTGATCATTGACAGCGAAGGCCTTAGCCTTAAGGGTATTATTTCACACTTATAGAAATAACAGCCCGTCCGAGTTCGAGCGAGGTCGAACCTATCGATCTTCGATGGCGAAGACCTTAGCCTTAAGTCCCAGTTCGAACGAAGTCAAACCGGTCGATCATTGATGGCGAAGGCCTTAGCCTTAAGGGTGTTATTTCGTATTTATCGAAATAAAAGCCCGTCTGAGTTCGAGCGAAGTCGAACCTATCAATCTTTGATGGTGAAAGCCTTAGCCTTAAGATGCAGTTCGAACGAAGTCGAACCTATCGATTTTTGATGGCGAAGGCCTTAGCCTTAAGGGTATTATTTCGTACTTATCAAAATAACAGACCGTCCGAGTTCGAGCGAAGTCGAACCTGTCGATCATTGATAGGGAAGGCCTTAGCCCTAAGGGTGTTATTTTGCACTTATCGAAATAACAGCTCGTCCGAGTTCGAGCGAGGTCAAACCTATCGATCTTCGATGGCGAAGGCCTTAGCCTTAAGTCCCAGTTCGAACGAAGTTGAACCTATAGATCATTGATGGTGAAGGCCTTAGCCTTAAGGGTGTTATTTTGTACTTATCGAAATAACAGCCCGTCCGAGTTCGAGCGAAGTCGAACCTATCAATCTTTAATGGCAAAGGCCTTAGCCTTAAGTCCCAGTTCGAATAAAGTTGAACCTGTTGATCTTTGATGGTGAAGGCCTTATTCTTAAGGGTGTTATTTCATACTTATCGAAATAACAGCATGTCCAAGTTCGAGCAAAGTCGAACCTGTCGATCATTGATGGCGAAGGCCTTAGGCTTAAGGGTGTTATTTCGTACTTATCGAAATAACAGCCCGTCCGAGTTCGAGCGAAGTTGAACTTATCTATCATTGATGGCGAAGGCCTTAGCCTTAAAGGTGTTATTTCGCACTTATCGAAATAACAGCCCATCCGAGTTCGAGCGAGGTTGAACCTATCGATCTTCGATGGCGAAGGCCTTAGCCTTAAGTCCCAGTTCGAACGAAGTCGAACCTGTCGATCTTTGATGGTGAAGCCTTAGCCTTAAGGGTGTTATTTTGTACTTATCGAAATAACAGCCCGTCCGAGTTCGAGCGAGGTCGAACCTATCGATCCTCGATGATGAAGGCCTTAGCCTTAAGTCCAAGTTCGAAGTCGAACCTATCAATCTTTTATGGCGAAGACCTTAGCCTTAAGGGTGTTATTTCATACTTAGCAAAATAACAGCCCGTCCTAGTTCGAGCGAAGTCGAACCTGTCGATCATTGATGGCGAAGGCCTTATCCTTAAAGGGTGTTATTTCGTACTTATGAAAATAACAGTCCGTCCGAGTTCGAGCGAGTTTGAACCTATTGGCCTTTAACGGCGAAGGCCTTAGCCTTAAGGGTGTTATTTCACACTTATCGAAATAACAGCCCGTCCGAGTTCGAGCGAGGTTGCTCACGTTGATGATTTTCCGCCATGAATTCTAGGTGTTAACATTCTACTCAGACCAGCATTATACGTGTGTTGGCATTTCTCGCTTGACGTTGGTTGTCTCTTTTGAAGAAGTCTCCGGCCGGGAAGATCTGGGTTATTTCTTCCCCCCTTTTTTTGAAGGATAGGGAGAGTAGATTACAACACCCGTTTCCTTGTTTGATGTGTCCGAGTTCGGTATGGAAGAGGGCTCTAGCCTTCACCAACGCGCTCGATTCTTCTTTCTTTGGCGTGCTGCCTTCGAACCTGAAGGGGGTTGGATTCCTTCTTCGTGTTTCCTTTACTTCGATCCAGGAAAAACTAGGTATTTTCACTAGGAAATCCCCACAGACGGCGCCAAATTATTTGACTCAAAAGTTGTTAATCTTTTTAAGCAAATCAATCAGATAGATGAAGGGGTAAATCGTTGTTAATCATAATTAATACTAGATTGAAAGACAAAGTAGTGGTAAAAATATATTGAGTAGGCAAAACATTGGAAAGTTTTATTGATGATAGAAATTCACCTTTACTCTCCTTAGAGAGGTCCAGGTCATTACAATTGAATTTGAAATCGTTCACTGATAAAAATGGAGTTTCTCCCCCTTTCCCGTGGGTCAAGGTC
This sequence comes from Nicotiana glauca, assembly GCA_026770625.1. Lineage (NCBI taxonomy): Eukaryota > Viridiplantae > Streptophyta > Magnoliopsida > Solanales > Solanaceae > Nicotiana > Nicotiana glauca. Next base: position 126,872 of record MU788153.1, read on the forward strand.
CCTCTTCCGAGTTCCTCTGCCCTCCTTTGGGTTATCAGAGTCTCGGAGAGGAGGCGGAGAAAAATCCTCTGCCTTTTCCTCTTTTTCCTGCTTTTATAGTCGCAAAACCCTTATGCTTGTCATGATTTCTCGTGATTAGGCTGGGGAGATTCTTTTCCTCCTCGAGAGGCCTTGGTCTCATCGCATTTGCAGGATGTAGCGATGACCAGATGTAGTCAACTCTGTTGACTTCTTTTCATATGATGATTAGGGCGGGGTTAGTGCCACCGCAGTCGCATGGTCAGATTTTGACCCATACAAGTAGTTCATAATAATGAGCAGTGCCAATGGTTAAGGGTAAAAGTGAATCATAGTATTTTAATGATATTATGACTTTATTATAGATCTTTGTCACTAAGATTTATTCGATTAAGTGACTGTAAAATAAGAAAAATAAACACAATTCATGATTAAAATCTTAATGATTAAGATACAGATCTAAAAATAAAAAACTTAATAATTGATATCTAAATAATTAAGATTCAATGATTCATAACTTCACATGGGAGGATTTGAATGAGGTTGTGCATGGTGTTATGCAAAACTGCAAACTGAGAAGCTTTTCATATGAGAGGATTTCAATGGCCACATTGGGATGACCTTTGGGGTTATTATGACGTATATGTCGGCGTCGGTTTTGAAGTTAGAAACGAAGATGGGACTTCACTGTTGGATTTTGCTAAGGCTTTTGATTTGGAGATAGCCAACTTAAGTTTTCTAAAGAAGGAGGAGTACTTGATCACCTTTCAAAGTTCAGTGGCTAGGACCCATATTGATTATCTACTATTCAAGAAGTTTGATAGAGGTTATCTCGAGGGAGAATGTCATGATCCAACATAGGCTCCTGGTCCATGGACATGGAGATCATGAGGAAGCGAAGAAAGAGAGATATGTATGGTCTACCTAGGATTAAGTGGGGGAGCTGTGACTAAAGATAGAGCCCAGAAGTTGGGGGTTAAGTTACTGGCTATGGGGGCGTGGAGGAGTAGGTGGAACGCGAGTGGTGTGTAGACCGCGACTTCGAGTTGCATTAGGAAGGCCACTAGAGAGGTATTTGGAGTCTCGAAGGGCACATCTAGTAGCTGCAAAGGGAATTGGTGGTGGAGTACTGAGGTCCAAGGCAAAGCTCAAGCAAATAAAATGGCATATTTGAAGCTTTTGGAGAGCGTAAACGAGGAGTAGAAGCGAAAAACAAGTTGTTACTTGTTGCTTTCGTTTCTATTTTTTTATTGCAGTTCCTAGTGTTAGTTTTGTACTTTCGCTTCGATTTTCTGATTGGTGTGCTTGTTGTTGCCCTTACTTTTACCGTTTTTAAGCCGCGAGGGTCTATTGAAAATAACTTCTCTACCTTCTTGAAGGTAAGAGTAATATCTGCGTATGTACTACCCTCCCTGGACCCTATTTGTGGGATTGCATTAATTTGTTTTTTGTCATTATTGATGTTGTTGTTGTTGTTGTTGCCGTTGATTCATACCTTGGTATAGTTCAAACAAATGAGGCCTTGTTGAAAAAAAAAATAAGAATCAAATCTACTTTACCCCCTTAACCTTTATGGGTTGAGAAACAATACCTCCCTTGCGATTCGAATGAGAAAGAGAACCCTATTGTGCAATAGCTTTCTCTGAAATAATTCTTTTAAATAAAAATCTTTTCTTTTTTCAATAGATAATTCTTAGAATAACCAAGTTCTTTCACTATGGCTGAAAAAGCTCAGGATATGACAAACAATTAGGATCTATACAATTTATGGAGTTCCCCTTTAGCCTACTTCCTTTATAGTTTAAGATATGATGTAATGCAAAATCGTCTCCATAATAAATCTTCAAATGTAACATTATCAACTATAATTTCTGTTTAATAAAGATATTTTCAAAATAAGTAAACTTTATAATTGCTTTAGTATAATAATTTTAATATACAAAGAAAATACATAAATAAATTAATATAGAAACAATTCTTTCATCTAATATATATGTTAGAGAATTCACTATTTCAGTGTATATTTTTTCCTTCATATTGAAATGCTAAAGCATCCATGGTGAATGTGCATTTAGCAAATTTCTTAAATTTTGTTGTTTCAAAATTTCTAATAATGCCTCATTATAATTAAAAAATATCTTAAATTTTACAAGCAAGAAAGACAAAATTCAAGTATTGGTTTTGATGAAAAATATTATATTTCACCTTTAAAAGCATAGAGAGAGAAAAAAGAATTATTTTAAAAAAGGAATTCTCACCAAAAGAATATTGCATAAGGGGTTCCTTTTCCCATTCAAAATGGTAGCGGGTATTATTTCACAACCCTTAAAGGTTAAGGGCGTAAACTAAATTTTACCCCAAAAATAAAAGAACAGAGGGAGTGTAATTTGTAATTTACAGAATATATAGGGGCAGTTCTGATAATAACAAAAATGATTGTATAATCAAGTTTTGCTCGTTTCCCAGATTTTCCAATCACAGTAATGGATGCTGCTCTGTTTTCTCCTTCTTCCCTCTTCGGCGGCAATTCCTCTGGTACTCCTTTTACTATTTCCTAACAATATTCCTAAAGTATTCAAATTTCATTCATTTTATATTAGTTAAAGAGATTTGGGGTTTTTTTGGGCAGATGAAGAGAACACGGAGACCCAGCAAAATGTGGAGAGGAAGCACCAGTTCCCTGGAATGGTGAGTTTAATCATATTTTTAATAAATATCCCCAACCAAGTTTATTATTATTATTATTATTTGTGTTTTGTGCTCAGCTCTTGATTCTGTATTTTGGGTTCCCAGAAATTGCATAGTATAGCTGTTACTCCCGCTGTCCCCGCCCCCCCCCCCCCCCCC
>MU788153.1:140099-167968 GCA_026770625.1 Nicotiana glauca
GACAGTTTGGAGGGAAAGGAACGCTAGATGTTTTGAAGACAGAAGCAATCCAGTACAGAAGATCAAACTCAATTGTATTCTTCTTTTTTGTTTTTGGTGTAAACAGATTTACACAGAAGATACATTGACAATCATAAACATACTAGGATCTTGCTAGGTTTCAAATCAAAACATCTACTTATCCTCTTCATGTAAATTTGGTTTTTAGGGCAACCTATGTACTGATGTTATTAATATATACAATAGTTACCAATTCAAAAAAAAAGTATGTTGTTTATTGCGTTCCTCAGCATGGAAACTAATACACTTTGGCATGCCCCGCAGGAGTTGCTCATCCAAGAATTCTCTTTTCACCAGCTGAATGCTAATTTACTTTGGCCTGGTACATTTGCTTTTGCAGAATGGCTTGCACAGCATACGTCCTGGTTTAGAGGGCGACGCATAATTGAGCTGGGCAGGTAATACCTTAAAGCATTTAACGTTTTGTTCTCTCATCATGAAAGATTGGACGTTCTTCAATGTTTTCTCTGCTAAACTTCATGCCTACACAGTGCAAAGGAACCTTGTTGCAATTCTGTTTAAATGTTCCTTATAAATTTGAGAAGAAACAAACATCCTTTTCAATATCAAAATAATGTTTCTCATTATAGACTGTCATATTAGCAATTTCCTATGACGTGTTTTTGTCTTCAGCAAATGTTTACACAAGTATCGTTCCATCTAAGATACTATCAATTATAATGCTAAGTTTTGCAACTTATAGTTATAATGCTAAGTTTTGCAAAGTAATAGAGAACTTTAATAAAAGCACTTCTTGCTATAAGGAGAATAGACAACTCCTTATATCTTCAGTAGCACAATTGAAGATGAAGCAGGATCCCAGTATGAAAATCAGAATTGAATAACGTTGTGCAGTTTGAGCAGAAGCTGCTTTGTTGGAATAATTTTGGTACATGCATGTTGTTGTTGTTGTTGCATGTTTTAGAAATGATTAGTGGTTCTGATTTGTGAAGTTATTTTGTACTGTGTTAGTTGTTTGACCTTTGTTAATGTATATTCCAGATTTTCCTTCGTTTCTGTTATTTAATTTGCAATCTCTTTAGTATCTGTCGTTCTATCATCTGAAAGAGTTCTATTTATTTGCATTTATTTGTGTCCTCTTGGCTCTCATGTGTATCTAATTTTGAAAAGAGGAAAGTGGAAGAGAAAAATTTCTGTAAGTTGAAAATATTAAACTGGTGTCTTTTCCTCTTTCTCTGTCCTTCCTTTGAGACTTATATGTGGTGGTCCTTGTGCTAACTTTTGATTTTTGTCACAGTGGGACTGGAGCTTTGGCCATCTTCTTGAGAAAATCATTTGAACTGGATATTACAACGTCGGACTATGATGATCCAGATATTGAAGAGAACATAGCACATAATTGTCGGGCGAACGGCGTTTTACCAGCCCTTCCTCACATAAGGCGTTAGCTCTTTTCCCCATGAAATTTATCCTTATCCCTTCTTTTAACTGTGATGAAAATGCCCCCTGGGGAGAAAGAAAACTATATAACATAAACAAGTAACTTATGTTCTAATATACAAGTTATGCTTTTTGAGCAAATTTTGAAGAATATAAATTGACATTGCATCATTGTTCTCAGATTCATGGGGAGATGTGTTTCCAATAGCTGATCCAGACTGGGACCTCATAATCGCAAGTGATATCCTACTATGTAAGTAATTTACCTCAGGCTTGCTATTGTCCTGTAGTAGGCTTATGTTTACATGGATTAGGCGGTCTTGACATATCAGATCTGTCGTGTGTATCCTCTAACCTTTCCCCTTTCTCCTTTTTCTTGTTCATTTGCTACTTGCAGATGTTAAACAATATGAGAACTTGGTAAAGACCCTATGCTTTCTCTTGAAATCCTACAAACCAAAAGTTAGTGAAACAGGTTCCAGAAATAGTGAAGAAAAGGGTAAGTTTTATACATTTTGTAAAGCTTGCATATTTGTCTTATACAGCACTAATCAGGTTGCTTAACCTGCTCTATCAAAACTCATTGCTCAGATATGTGCCCATTGCCTCGGCCAGCTTTCTTAATGAGCTGGAGGCGCAGAATAGGGAAAGAAGACGAGTCACTCTTTTTCACAGGATGTGAGAAGGCCGGTCTTGAAGTAAACCATTTGGGATCCCGTGTGTATTGCATTAAGCTCAAAGAACCGAGTGCCATTGAAGCAGTATAAGATAATTCAGTGAATTTTAAGAGCTTGGTTTTGTGGATACTCCCTTCAAAAGCTGGCTAACCCCATTGTGAGGCCGTAGGCGTCTAGTATCCTTCGCCCTATCTTCAAGTGTCATTCTTCCATTATTTTGGGCTCGTGCATGTTCTGCAATACTCCCTTTTATGGGTGGTGTACGAGGATTTCTTTGTTCCTTCCGGGACACATGAAGCTACCTGGTCTAGTGGTAAGTCAAGTTCCCTTACGACATGTAACACACAGCTTGATATGGCTCATTCGGGTTGTTGCTTGTTGGAAGTATTGGTATTCTAACGCTTAAGCAGATTTTTTCATGCATTCAACAGCAATAGGTTTTTCACCATGCTTTTTTGCAACTTTGGAGCAGCTTAAATTACATTTACTAAAAGGACTAATCCATGCTTATAGTCCCAACAAAATACTTGACAGAGGCTCACATGCCCTGCGGCCTGCAGTACAAAAGTTGGGACCGAAGCTTATATAGGCTGCACAAATCTTGTCTTAGAAACTGAATTTTTGTTACTATCATTAAAGGAAACTAAAGCAATGAGACTGCAAAGTAAATAACATGAGAGCAGTTCTCTTGGCTGGATAGAAAAGATTGGGCAATTCTGATACGCAATGCAAGGTAATTAACCAATTAGTCAAAGGATTTTGAGCTGAAATAGAAGAAACAAAGTGATATTGATCCTATAGACTAGGACATTTCTTACCACCTTATGTATGTTGACGTCTTTCTTTCGGTATCACATGTTCCAAAGTGTAATGAAACGGTGGTACCTTGAGCTTCCAAAGTAGTACATTGATGTTTAAGTGTTAAAGAAGTGCCAAGTCATGATGCAGTTTTAGCATTTATAGTTTAGTCCTACTTTTTATGTTATTTTCATTAGTTACCCCACGATCCAATTCACACATTTATATTCTATTAGGGCTTATTGCAGTACCTCTAAAAATCTAAGCTTTTCTTCTTTAAAATTTTGCTTTCTTCTTCGTTTCTTTTTCTTTGTTTGATTCATGACGATTCCAATATGAGAATCGTTACATTTGGTATCAGAGCCGACGATTCTCGGCTGTTCATCGGTGTTAGTGGCGCAGTCCGGCAGAGGTTCGAATCAACTAGAGCAACACATTCAAGCTTTTATGGATAGATCGAACAGAAAATTGCAACATATGAAAGAATGGTTTCAAAATCGTTTTCGAACCTTCCATAGTGTACAAAATCAGTATGACTTGCAAAGGTTGGAGAGTGAGCAGCGGGTTTCCGGTGACATGTACGCATATCGTCAGTATCCTGGTGCAAATCTAAGTTTTTATCGAGATTCTTATGGTTATTTCACTAGTGGATTCGCTAACCCGACGAACGGAGGATAGAATTATCTCGATCCACTCGCAAATGCTCACTCACATGATCCATATGCTTATTGTTTTGACGGTAGCTATCCTAATTTCTATGTTGCACAGTTGGGTGAGGGACCTGTAGTGTCAGTGACATCCGCTGCAACTGTTTCTACGCCTAGAGATCAGCAGACAATGACAACGAGATTCACGAAAAACAGGAAGAAGAGAGGTTACTTAAATGTCTGTCCTGGCCGTATTCGGAAACACAAAAGACATCCGAGCAATAGAGGAAATGCCGACGGAATGCACCATCACATAGTCCTCTTTGACAAATACCATTCTGGTAACTTTGGGAAACTAAGTACGTATTTTCACAAAAGCAGGGACTTGTCTGTGCAAGGAAGGACAAAATACTCTGTGAAAGACAAACTGTTTGACAAAAGTCCAGACATAAATGAGATTGTGGAAATCGGCCCCGATGAGATCACCAACACTAAGTTTCAATTGTGTTCAAGTACAATGACTCTAAATTATGTAAGTGAACTTAATACAAAACTGATTCCTGATGACCGTGGGTTTAATTTGATCCATAATGATGGAGAAGGTGAGGTACTAAACTGTGAGATTCAGAGAAATTTGGAGTGTGACTTAGATAGTGCTGGTTCAATTCTTAATGATGATATCAGTGACTATGGGGTTGTTTTGGCCTACAGTCATGAGGGTGGTGAAGTGCTTGCATATGAAGTGGAGAATAGCTTTGAGAGCGGTGGAAAATTCAGTATTGGATTCGTTGGATGTTGTTAACTATACAAATTGGATATATGATGTGGATGAGGGATATGATTTTGGACCTGCCAATCATTTTGGGTCCATATTGATGGATAAGCCGTCCAAGTATAGGACGTGTGACAGTGAACCATCTAAATTTGGGAGAACACTGAAGCTTCATCGAATCCCAAATGAGAGAGGGATATTCAAAGCAACAAGGAAGAAAAAGATAGTTTATTGCATTTATCGATATACCCTGTGGCTCCATCATAACTTGGGCATATCTGCTTGCACTTTGCTTGATACTGGCCAGGGAAATATGAGAAAAACATTCCTTACTTGTTCCAAAGAGGAGGTATCAAGTTGTTTGCTTTCTTTTTTTTTTGGGCACCTGAACATGGAACCATTACAAACCTTCTATTTGTGCAAGGATTGACTAAAATTTTATTCGTCCTAGATGCTCTGAAATTTTGTTTTCCTTTTATGTCTCAAAAGTACTTGATTGGCAACCTGAAGTACCCTATTTTTCTGTTGGAAGTGCTTCAACTTCTTGTTACTAGCTGCATTATTGATGGTTTGAACACTTTTTTCGTACAACTGATTGCCAAGACTAACAAAAATATCAACCAGAGTGAGCTTGGTGTGCTATCAATACCTTCAGGAATTCGTGCCAATATGGAAGAAGGATTTGTTCAGAAATCAAAGTTCTCAATTAAGATGTTGGGTTGTGGAGTTGATAATTTTCAGGGGGCATCAAGGTTAGCAGTTTTCGTAGATTCTAAAACTCCTTGCTTAATATCCATAGTTGAAGGCGTTGAGAGACGACATGTTGACGAGGTTAACTCCAAGGATCAGTATACAAAGGTAGATCTTGAAGAATCTTTGAGCATCTGTTGGCTTTGTACAGGAAGCTTGTGCACCTTTGATCCTCCGATACTCAAACAAATGCTCTGTAACTACACTTCGGTTTATGCTTTATTAACTTGGCAGTGTGTTTCTTTTGGCATTGAGAACTTTGCAACTGCAATTCAAGGACTTGAAAATGAGGAATCACTATCAAGGAAGCATAATACTCATGGTAAAACATTTTTGTCCTCTAAGAAGGTTGGAGAAAAAAGTACAAGGAAAATTAGTGAAACTGTTAGAAAAGCCATAAGTCGGGTTCAAAGGTTGATAGATTTTTATGATCATTTTGGTAAAAATATTCAAGAGAAGGTTCATAGTGGTAAGAATGACAAGTTACTGAGAAAATTTTGTTTGGCAATATGTTGCATATACAATAAAAGGAAAATGAGGATGCTGGGCCAAGGCTTTCTACTGCTGTTTCTAGCTTTTGCTAACTTGACAAAAATCTTGAAGCAGCTGATGGTTGTACATGGGTTGAAGACAAGCCTTCATACTGTTACAAAATTCCAACCTTGAGGACAAGGTTGCTATAAGGGGGATGAAATGTAATGAAACGGTGGTACCTTGAGCTTCCAAAGTAGTACATTGATGTTTAAGTGTTAAAGAAGTGCCAAATCATGATGCAGTTTTAGCATTTATAGTTTAGTCCTACTTTTTATGTTATTTTCATTAGTTACCCCACGATCCAATTCACACATTTATATTCTATTAGGGCTTATTGCAGTACCTCTAAAAATCTAAGTTTTTCTTCTTTAAAATTTTGCTTTCTTCTTCGTTTCTTTTTCTTTGCCACAAAGCTAATAATGTTGAATACGTACTTCCCAATGTAGTATGGCCTAGGGAATATGTGGAAGGTCTTCTCTGTCGACCACAAAAATAGTTAAAATAGCTTCTTTTTTCCTTGATAAAATCTGATATGTTTGGAGAACTCTCCAGACCGCAAAAAAAAAAATCTTTAAAATATAAAACAGTTAGGTTCTAACAGTTGCTTTCTTAAACTCTTCCAAAACTAAAATCAAGAGGACTAAAATAGAGTTCAACTTTGAGAAAAATGGTATATATATACATGTGAAGTTCGGAATAAAATTAACGCAAAAATCAACTCGACGAACCAAAGTAATGTGAAAAAGAAAAGGAAAAACATATCTACGTAGAGCGCATGCCTAGCGTACAAATTACCAACATTACCAAACGTCCCAAGCCAGACAATTTAGTGTATGGAGTATTAGATCATGCACAGAAGATTAAATTATTGATTCTCATAATTAATAAACTATGTTCATAATCAAAGATATTGTTGGACAAAATATCTTGATGATTGTAGCACAAGATTATAATATAATTTGTCTTGATTACGGGAGTGGTTTTACTCCAACTTCTTGTGCTAGTATACTTAGCGTATATTGAACGGACCAAGTAGAGAAAAGATCTACATAGAGAAAACGTTATATATATATAACCCTGAAGGGGTAACCGAGATGGTAAAACCACTGAGGACAAAAAACCTCAAGGTCCCAGGTTCGAGCTCCCCCAGGGCCACTGGAGGCACTGAAAAATGGTCGCGCATCCAAGGCCCTGTGGAATAGTCGGACCCGCATGCGGGCACCGGACATCACAGATATAAAAATAAAAATAAAAAAAAAAATATATATATATATATATATATATATATATATATATATATATATATATATATATATATATATATATATATATATTGTGATCAATGTAATTTATTTATTGTTTTGATTTATAAAAAGGAGTTAGTGTATGCCTAATAGATTGAACAATAATGAATAATATTTGTGAAATAATAATTAGTTGATAGAATCCATGACTCGATTTTGAGTTTGATGATACCCTTTTATGTAAGCTTATAAGTTTTCATGTGAAAACTCGGCCGGTCCGTCACATGAAATAGTTTAAGCGGAATTGTAAAGGATTTAATTAGTTGATTAAATTTAATTTTCAGTACTTTAATTTAATTAACTGGTATTTGAGATGTTAACATAGGGAGTTAAAATAAGTGTTACTGAATTTTCGAAATTCATATTGAGGAGTTCAATTGCAGTCTTTTAGTGGAATAAACTCCAGTTAATTATTTAATTCATGCTAATTTTGAATTAATGCTATAATTGATAGCCTCTTATTATTTTTGTGGTCCGTGCTATACCTAGTAAAAACATGGACTAGACTTGGGTAAAAAGTGACTTGGGAGAAAAGTCATCTGGTAGAGTTGGAGTGAGATTCCACTTAATTTTTTGCTAGAAACTAGTCTACTTAAGGAAGATTAATTTCACTCAATAACTCACTTTTTAAAGTTGTATTGTTCCTGCCTACCCAAAAACAAAATCGTCAAAGGTTAGTGCTTCTAATCTAGTAATTATAGCATTGTCTAGTTTATATATATATTTGATGTCTAGTTGTATGCTTTCTTGCGTTGCGCATGTTCTACCTATAACGATACCCCTATCATTTTAATCATACCTTTCCATTGTTCATGCATCATCTACTTAAACCAGACTTGTAGTCATGAAGAAATCATATTTCATTGTTCCAATACAAAGTTGCCTTTGTTCATCAGCTTCATTTATAAATTTTTTTGAATTTTTCAACAATGGCGAATGAGCGACAAATTAGTCAAAAGAGGATTAATAAATATTCTATAGACAAAAAAAAAAAAAATCCCACCCACTAGAAAATAAATCAATTAACGAAGAATCAATTTACATCTATTATAGGTCATGGGAAAAAGGCCATTAATATCCCTGTACTTTTGAATATAGGCCACGTTTATCCCCCGTTACACTTTAGAGCCAAAGTCCACCTTACCGTTACTAAAGTTTTTAATATTACCCTTAATCCTAATGCCCGTCCAAGTGGCAGCTGACCCCATTCAATTTTTCCTACTCAGCTGCCAACTAAGCTGCCAACTAGGATTCCACTAACCCATTACATCTAAACCCAACCCTATTAACGAATCAACCTGACCCGTAACCCGTAACCGAATACCCATCAAATAAATATATTAAACCCGTCTGAGAACACATTTTTCACTCATTTGGTCGAAGCTTCTGGTACTTGAAAGAAAAAAGAAAGTCAAAACCGGTCAAGATACTTGGAGAAGAGTGGCGATTTCAAGCAAGGTAAGAGATTTTTGTCCCAAAAATTAATTTTTCTGTTTGTTTAATCTCTTATCTTGAGTTATCCCAAAAATATTTCCGAAAAACTATTCCAATCCCTTTCAGAAACCCTTTTCTGAGTTAGGGTTTTCATAAATCCTTTTCTTTTTCGATTATTTGAAGTTGATAGGTATTTGTAGTTATCAAATGGTTTGTAATTTTTTCTAATTTTGTGTTTATTGGAGTTATGGTTTAATGAATAGTTGTTTGTTGGTTATGGTTTTCACTTCTCCTCTCTTTGACGATAATTTCAAGCTGGTAGTGTGTGTTTTGGTTTTGTATTCACTTGCATATAGTTTGACAGTAATAAACCCTTTCTTTACTGTTTTTGTTTGCATATGCCTCATTATGTATTGGAAGCCTTTTGATGGTTTAGGGTTTCGATTATAATATTTTGTGGTCCCAAATTATTTTTTTTTATAGAAAAGAGGTGAATCAGAATATTAATATTAAGGGTGGGGCAGGGACACTTTATTCCGTATAATACTTTAATGTATGGTCCCCTTATCCATGGCTGAATAATGTTGACTTGCATTATTGAATTTGGTTGATTCTGTTTTACTATCTTTATTCCTTCATGCCTTTATGGCTTTATGCATTTATGCATTTTTTCCCTTTATGTTAACTGTGCATTTTTCTCTTTATGTTAACTGTCCTTATCCTTTTTCACAATCTTAATTTTTTTAGTACTAATGCGTTCTGCAGTTCACTATCTATGATCCTACTGGATTTAGTCTTTCACTATGGGGGAGAGGGGGTCAAAAAGCCACTCATAGCATACTCAAAAGAATTCCGGCACATTAAGAAAGGTTTTGACTCTGACTTGCTTTCCTTCAATGATTTAGTCGATGAATATGTTTCTAACTTGGGGTATATAGGAGTCCAACAATTAGTAGTTAATAGTCCTTCTGGTTCATATTATGAAATAGAAGGTGATTATGGCATTAGGGCTTTACTGGACCTTGTGAATGAACAGTTTTATGTTATAAACATATTTGTTGTAGAGGATTGTGAGACAAGTATTAATGTACCTAATATAATCTATCACAATGAGCATGATGAACCTGAAGAACTTGAAGCTGCCACTGATTGTGATGGAAGTGATAGTGGTGATGATAATGAAAATGTTGTTTCTTCTGACTATGACTGTGATACACTAGAGAAACTTTTTAAACAAAAGAAGAGAGACATTAATGATAAATTAACTGACTATAAAGAGTTGGATAGGTCAATGACATTCAAAGACATTGCTGAAGCTAGAAAAGTTATAAAAATGTATGCACTTGCAAATGGTTATGGGTTAGAGCAAGTTAAAAGTGACACAAGTAGGCTTAGGTACATTTGTGAAGGTGGCTGCCCTTTTGTATGCCACATATCTAGGAATACTTCAGGGGGTGGGGCTGAATTTAGGACTTTACATTCTGAGCATACTTGTGAACCTGCATATGAGAATCATAGGATAAATGCCAAGACCATTGATGAATACTTCAAGAGAGGGTTACAAGAAAATCCACCCATTAAGGTTAAAGAAATGAGGGCAAGCTTGAAGGCTCCATTTAATGTAAATGTGAGTGAGTCAAAGTGTAAGAGGGCAAAAAGGTTGATTTTGGAGAATCTGGAAGATAGTTTTACTGATGAATATAACAAGTTGGTTGCATATGTTAATGAATTGAAATGTAGTAATCCTGGAAGTGATGTAGTAGTTAACCTGTCAAAGGATGCTCTTGCTGAAGGCAACAAAAGGTTCCTAAGGATGTATATATATTTTAATGCAATGAAGATGGGGTTTAAGAGTGGTTTGAGGCCCTTTATAGGGTTGGATGAAACTTTTTTGAAAGGGAAAGTTAAAGGTCAGCTCTTGGTGGCAGTTGATCAAGACTCTGCAAACCACTTTTATTCATTAGCTTGGGCTATTGTAGATAAAGAAACAAAAGTTACATGGAAGTGGTTTTTAAGTCTTCTGCAAATGTCTTTGGACCTAAAGATGGGTGAAGGCATCACTTTCATCTCAGATATGCAAAAGATATGAACACTTTAGTTTTCCTTTATTATCTTCTTACTTCAGCAGTTTTCCTTTAGTATAGATTCTCATACTTCTTATTTCCTATATTTGTAGGGCCTCATTGACTCAATCTCTGGAGTGCTTCCTGAGGCACACCACAGATTTTATGTTAGACACATAGAAGCAAACTGGTGCAAGAGATGGAGCTCTGGGGAGTACAAGAAATATCTATGGTGGGCAGCTTGGAATACCTATGAGGAGGACTTCCAAGATCAGTTGAAGAATATGAGCCAAGTGGATGATGATGGCAAAGCTGCTGTTGAAGATCTGTTAAGGTATCCACCTACCTGCTGGAGTAGGGCCTTTTTTGATACAACTTGCAAGAACCAGTCAATTGATAATAACTTGACTGAGTCCTTCAATTTATGGATACTGCAAGCTAGACAGAAGCCAATTATAAAGATGTTAGAGGAGATAAGAATCAAGGTGATGAATATGTTGAATGACAATGAAGCTGAAGTTATGGGGTGGGGAGGTGAGTTCAGCCCTAAGACTCTAAACTTGTATAACCAATTTATGAGGATTGCACAAAAGTGTCATATCAATGGCAGTGCTGACCAAGGTTATGAGGTGACAGAAGGTAATGATAGGCATATTGTCAATCTGGGAGCAAAAAAATGCACTTGCAGGACATGGGACCTTTGTAGAATCCCATGTCCTCATGCAAGCTGTGCACTTTTGTACAAGAAGCAAGATCCTTTGAGTGAGATTCATTGGTTTCTTTCAAAAGAGGCATATCTCCAGACTTATTCTCATAAGTTGCAACCTATGAGAGGAGAAAAGTTTTGGAAGATAGAGCCCTCCCAGAAGATGGACCCACCTAAATTTGTGAGGCAAACTGGTAGACCAAAAGTAAAAAGAACAAGGGAGGCAAATGAGTCAACCAATAGGCAAGGGCAATGGTCTCAATCCAGAAAAGGGAGAGTCATGACATGTAATAACTGTGGAGAACCAGGACATAATTCTAGGGGTTGTGCCAAGGTAATCTAAGTGTGTCTTGTTCTCTTTGTTCAATATATAAGTGTGCCTACATCTAATTATTTTTCTGCCTTGTTCTAACACATTATTTTATTCTATTTGAGAATAACTCTCTAAAGGGAAAGAGCCAATGACTGGGAATTCAAAAAGAAAGCAGACCAAAAAGCAAAGAATTATGGTTGATGAATCTGTTAATGAACAACCTACATCACCAGCAGCTGCACCTATCCCAACTGAAGAGGACTTCAATTTATCAGCACCCCAACCCAGTCAAAACAGTCAGCCCAACAGCTTTGTCTTCATGCCAACCCCTACTGTTCAGCAGTAACTTCCAACAGAACCTGAGCCTGACATAGCTGTAAGGCCAAGGAGCATCTCAGAAGCAAGGACAAGACTCCAGCTGAGGCAGCAAAGCATACCAATTGCAACCAGGCAAATTGGATTTGTTGGTGATTCAAGTGGTGCAAGTCAGCCTTCAAAGCTTACTTTCTTGGCAAAAGGCCTAACATGGCTGGGAGGATCTGCCATCACTGGAAATCAGTTGAACAAGCAAAGGTTGAAGAAATTGAATGCAAGAAAGAGTAGTGGTAAGGAGCAGAAGTGATGGGACTTTGCTTCGAATAGTGAACAGTTGTAATTTTTTGGATGTGTTGTAATTACTGCTATATCAGTAAACTTTATATTTTGGTTGTGGTTGTATAGTTGTGATAGTTGGATGCCATGATATAGTTAGGTGTTAGACATCTTTTGGGGTTATAGTATGGTATCCAACTGTCTTTTAAACTCAACTTTATGAATGTTGATAGTTGGTGCATGTAGGTGAATGCAATTAATGTTATGGATGTTAAAATTGAATGTTATTTAGTTTTTCAAGTTTTTCATTTTGTAAGTGTTTGAATTTTAAATAGGTTGGTTTGTTTATGTTTAGATATCTGAAGGTTTGTAGCTTGTTGCTATTGTATGCTGTTGTAGTTTGTCCAGCTAGTTTGCTGTTATGTTTGTCCAGCTAGTTTGTTTAGGTTGGTTTGTTTGGACATATTTTGCTGCTGTAGTTTGCTGCTGGAGTTTGTGCATGTTTGTTTAGGTTTTTTTAGGTTTGTTTATAAGCACATTATCATAGAACAGTAATGGAAACAAAGAACATAAGTTGGTATATAGCATTAATCAAAAGAACAACTATCATAATCATAAGCACATAATCATAGAACATAAGCTGGATTATACAGTAAAGGAAAAATCCCTTTCACAACATATACTACTACAATACAACAAATACAACTACAACATCATAATCATATAACATAAGCAACATCCTTGTCTTTGCTAAATTAATCAAAAGTCCCTTGCTAAATAGTCACTTCATTATCGGGGCCACAAAATATCCAATAAACAATCCCCAAGAAATCATAAGCAACATCTTTGTCTTGGCAAGTTTATCTTCCAACTTCACAACTTTATCCACTTCATATTGGTGTATAGTCTTCATGCCAATTACTTCTTCATTCAATTTGTCCTTTTGCATCTTAATCTCCTCAATCGACGATGTTACATCTTTAATATTAGTCCAATCGCTTCGCGGGAAGATTTCATCTTCCCATTCCCAAAACCCACATGAATTAGCCTGTCAAGCATAAATCAACAAGAAGATTTATGTTTCAGAAATTGAAATAAAATTATTAACAAAAAAAGAAAAGAACTAAAAAAATATGGTAACCTTGGGCCTCGAACATTTGTAGAATTTTCTTCCAGGGGTATATGGAGTAGACGAAGTGAAGTGCTTGGCTAAAATACCACAACGACAGCTAAGCTGTGATGAACAACTAGCTTGCGACATTTAACAACCAAACCAACGACAATGAAATAGAGAGGATTTTCTGAGATAGAAGAAGGTTTTTCTGTCGGATGGTAGGTTTTAGCAATGGAGTTTATTTTGGGGGAGAAGAAGACGCTGGGTATGTGTCAAAATTAATTGACTGAACGTGGGTTATGGGGGACTAAATGTAGGATTGTGTTTGGGTGTAATGGGTTAGTGGAATCCTAGTTGGCAGCTTAGTTGGCAGCTGAGTAGGAAAAATTGAATAGGGTCAGCTGCCACTTGGACGGGCGTTAGGGTTAGGGGTAATGTTAAAAACTTTAGTAACAGTAAGGTGGACTTTGGCCGTAAAGTGTAAGGGGATAAACGTGGCCTATATTCAAAAGAACAGGGGTACGAATGACCTTTTTCCCATAGGTCAATGTCGACAAGAATATAATGGAACAAAGAGTCACTATTACATATAAGACCACGAGAGAAAGAAAAAAAGTCAGTGTAGCCAAGAGTTTCTCACAGCCGTTGGTTTATTATCCAGCAACGCGAGTCTTGAAAATCAACTCCCTCCAAAATTTCCAACTCCAAAAGTTTGGCGAGAAAGAGCCCTTTTTGCCTCCCCTCCCAAAAAATGGTGTTCTCCCTCCATAACCTGCAACTCTTCCATTCGCCCACCAGATTTAGCTCTCAACCAAAAGCAATAACTAACCACTCCCTCAAATTACCAACAAGACTATCTAATAATCCACTTGCCATAAGCCAAGTCAAGAGTGAGAAAGCAGCCTTATTGCCTCCACCACTGAGGAAGGAATTAATGCCGAACCATGTTGCGGTGATAATGGATGGGAATAGAAGGTGGGCTAAAATGAAAGGGTTGCCTATTGCCTTAGGTTACGAAGCGGGTATTCGAGCATTTAGGATTCTTGTTCAGCTGTGTTGCGATTGGGAAATTAGTGTTCTTACTGTCTTTGCTTTTTCCTCCCAAAATTGGTTCCGTCCAAAGGTAAAGTCTTTGAATTCCTTTTTTAAGTCAATGATATTTGGTTTTTTTTTGTGTTTGCTCTAAATTTTTGCTCTTGTGTTGTAGATGGAAGTTGATTTTTTGATGGGCTTGTTCGAAAGAGGGCTGAAAAATGAACTTGAAGATTTTGGGAGGTATAGTAAACTCTAATGCTGACTTAAATGAATTTCCGTACTATAACTAATTCATTCTTTGGTTTGTAGCGTTAATACTCAGCAGCATCACTAGTTTAATCTTGCATAGCTGATTAACTTATTTTCGATATAAAATTCTGCTTAACTAATCAAACATTTGGGTTGATATACTAAACTCTAGCTTATTAACACCAACATAATTTATGCGAGAATCTGTCGATTGTTTTATACGGGATAGAATGTGGACTATATATACACTAGTAAATTTGCTCGTGTGAAGGCTTGGTACATTTACAAAGAGATTTAATATAATGACAACAAATTTAGCATCCATTCCTCTTTTTTATTGGAAAGATAAAGCTTATTAACAACATACACTTGGGTTTATTCATCCGTTAGTTTACAATTCCTCTTTCTTCTTTTCCTACTCAGAGCTTTGACTTTGAGTTGTTATGATTGACTTTATATAGTCTACAGAGTTTCCTTCATGTGATTAATTATATTTCTACAGAGCAGGGATTCGGATGTCTATAATTGGAGACTCCAGTAAGCTCCCCAAGTCATTACAGGACTTAATAGATAAAGCTGTAAAGACTACTAAGGAAAATTCACGGCTTCACCTCGTAATTGCAGTCAACTACAGTGGACAGTATGATGTTGTACAAGCTTGTCAAAACATTGCTCAAAAAGTGAAGGATGGCGTTATTGAACCCAAAGACGTAGATAGTTTCCTAGTAGAGCAGGAGTTACAGACAAACTGTACTGATTTTCCGTGTCCTGATTTACTTATAAGGACTAGTGGTGAGCTAAGACTTAGCAATTTCTTACTCTGGCAACTGGCCTACACTGAACTGTTCTTTTCACATTCACATTGGCCTGATTTTGGAGAAACTGAATTTTTGGAGGCTTTATGTTCCTTCCAGCAAAGGCAGAGGCGCTATGGTGCACAGAGTTCCTAGCTTATGCCATGTAATTCTGAGGTTGAACAAACATCATTGAAGATCTCTCAAGGCGAGTTCTTGCAAGAAAGAAGTTTAGGGTATTTAAGAGAAGCCAATACTTTTGAAAAGTCCACTTATAGTCAATCTAATGCGTGAATAAAGAAGATTGCTTTTCCTAGTACGATTGGAAATTTTGGAAAATGTCATCCAAGAGGAAAAGGAAAAAGAAAAAGGATAAGTACTTATTTTTGGAAAAGATACGAAAATCAGAATAACAGGAGAATTTGGGATTATGTGGGATTCCACATTCGACGTCAGCTACCAGAAAATATCACCACCCTCCTCCTCCTCCTCCGATAAACTTGTACTTCTGCATATGATAAGAGTATATTGTTTTCTGCAACTATTCTTTTTCCGTTTTTGCCTTTTTCTCTCTAATAAAATATTGCTATTTTTTCCTCTCTTTTTTTTTTTCTCTCTCTAGTAGAACATTGCTACTTTTTTCTACATGCCAATAAAATTAGTATACGTCAAAAATGAGATTCAATGTTCTCCGCTAAAATTTTCCCCCTTTTTTGGGGGGTATTGCGTAGTTACTAGAAAATTATGATTCCGATTGTGGTATTTTAGCTTGTATATGGGGTGTTTATTCGGCACCTGGATCGAAGTGATGTTGAGATTTTACTATAGGTCCATACGAATATTCAACTTGTTTCATGTCAATAAATTGAGGAGAGTAGTCAAAGAAAAACTTTTATGGCCTGGATTTTTCGAAGAGTAGTCAAAGAAGACCTTTTGTGGTCTGGATTTTTCTCGTTCATTGGATTATACATTTCTCATGACCCTGCAGATGGACAGCGGTGAAACATGTCATCTGAATGCGAATAAGAGTTCTATCTTGGCTCCAAACAAGTACATGAGGCAGGATGACTAGATATTATGGTCGTAAATGTGGTATCTCAGACACCTGATCGAGGAGTATCTTGGATGGTCATCAACAACTGGAATAGACTGGACATGAGGGAAGATAAGCTACTCCATACTTATTCTTTTTATCTATCTTTACGTCTTGTTCCCAGTTACATTTCCTCAACTTACTGAAAAATACAATTACGTAGTGTCACTATGATGCATTTGATGTCATAGCTCGAGCAAGTGATACATATAATGTTGCATACAGTTTAAAGACAGTTGAGTGATAGGAAAGAGGCTCTTTTGATATATGATAACACCTTAAACAATGGGTATATAGAGTCTATAGATTCAGCCCCACACTTCTTTTCCTGTGCCAAATTGAGAACACATTTTGTGCAACAAACTGTACCCTGAAGGAAGAAATATTGAGCCTTGTAGTTTTTAGAATGTTTCCAGTTATACCCTGAAGACTAACTACTAGTGTTCATGTGAATGGATGAACTCTTACTTCGTGAGACTTTTTGTAAATTGCAAGCCAGTTACTAAAAGGGAATCTTGATACTCATGAAAATCAAGATTCTATAATAAATGGAATCACTAAAAATTGAAATTTTTAGTATCCTTCAAAGTTGTGAATGATCAACATGCAAAGCTTCTGACGACCAAAAAAAAAAATGCAAAACTTTTTTGGCTTTTAGTGTTTATGGTGTATAAGTTGTAAATACTGACCGATGAGAGGTGAAGGGAAGCCTTGAGCCAAAGAGAGTTGTTTTCGTGTTAAGGGGCGGATCTAAGATTTTAGATCTATGAGTTTATCATTTAAAGTTATGGGTTCATATTTACTATTTATTGCAATTTTACAGATTTTTATACATAAATTTATGCTCCGCGTTAAAAATATCGGGTTCAGTTGAACCCGGTGGTTCTATACTGCATCCGCCGCTGGTTTGAGTCGTGGAGTTTGCGATTGGCGCTTGCATTAGGGTAGACTACTTACGTTACATTCTCAGGTACGACCTTTCTTTGAATCCTATTCATGCACGAGATGCTTCGTGCATGAGACTGCCCTTTTACTGAATGATGAGACGCCTAAGTAAGCAAACAAGACTTTCCTTTAGACTTTAGAGCTAGTTTAAGATCTAAACCACCTGTTGGGGCTGCATGTCCAACTATAGAATGATAGCGAAGGGTTCTGGTATACTTCTACATATTTTCCTTGGTAATAAATTTTAAATTACCAAAAAAAAAAAGATCTAAACCACTTGGAGGATAAAGATTCAACAACAACAACAACAACAACTACCCAGTATAGTCCCACAAAGTGGGTTCCGGGGAGGGTGATATGTAAACAGGTCTTACCCCTACCCGAAAGTGTAGAGAGACTGTTTCCAATCGACCCTCGGCTCAGGGAGGGAAAGGAAAAACAAAAACAAAAACAAAAACAAAAACAAAAACAAAAACAAAAACAAAAACAAAAACAAAAATGGCATTAGTAACTCCAACAGAGATCACATAGATAATTATCTAAACAGAATAACCATAAGAATCGTAAATAAAATGGCATGCAATAATATCAAATAGTAACTACCATAAGGGGACACAATTCAATAACAAATCATCTATGGAGAGCCCTATCAAACCCCACCCACCCCGGGAAGGAGTGCGAAGGGTCCTAGAAGACCCTATCCTACAACCCTGATACTAGACCTCCAGACTTTCCTATCAAGGGCCATGTCCTCGGAAATTCGCATACTAGCCATGTCCTACCTAATCACCTCTCCCCAATACCTCTTAGGCCTCCCTCTGCCTCGACTCACGTCGACCACCGCCAACCGCTCACAACTCCTCACCGGGGCATCAGGGCTTCTACTCCGCACATGCCCGAACCACCTGAGTCTCGCCTCTCGCATCTTCTCATCCACCGGGGCCACTCTCACCTTCTCCCGAATAACTTCATTCTTAATCTTATCTAACCTTGTGAGCCCGCACATCTACCTGAGCATCCTCATCTCCGCAACCTTCATTCTCTGAACATGAGAGTTCTTCACCGACCAGCACTCTGCCCCATACAACATGGCAGGTCTAACCACAGCTCTATAAAACTTCCCCTTGAGTTTCTGTGGCACTTTCTTGTCACACAAGACCCCCGATGCAAGCCTCCACTTTGACCACCCCGCCCCTATACGGTGAGTGGCGTCTCTGTCTATCTCTCCGTCCCCCTGGATCACCGACCCAAGGTATCTGAAACTGTCCCTCTTGGCGATGACCTGAGATCCAATCATCACGTCCCTGCCTACTTCGCTCGGCTCGGCGCTAAACTTGCACTCTAGGTATTCTGTCTTTGACCTGCTAAGTTTGAAACCCTTAGACTCGAGGGTCTGTCTCCATACCTCTAACCTCTCGTTAACACCGACCCTCGTCTCGTCTATCAAGACTATGTCATCAGCAAATAGCATACACCAAGGCACATCCCCTTGAATATGTCGGGTTAGAGCATCCATCACCAAGGCAAACAAGAGAGGGCTAAGCGCAGATCCTTGATGGAGCCCCATAACCACCGGGAAATGATCTGAGTCGCCACCCACCGTCCTAACCCTAGTCTTAGCTCCCTCGTACATGTCCTTGATTACTCTGATGTAGGCTTCTGGCACGCTCTTCGCTTCCAAACACCTCCATAGCACCTCCCTAGGGACCTTGTCATACGCCTTCTCCAAGTCGATAAACACCATGTGTAGGTCCTTCTTCTTATCCCTGAACTGTTCCACCAATCTTCTGACAAGGTGGATAGCTTCTGTAGTGGAGCGACCCGGCATGAAATCGAACTGGTTCACGGATACAGATGTCATCTCCCTCACCCTCGCCTCGACCACCAGCTCCCAAACCTTCATGGTGTGACTTATTAATTTGATACCTCTATAGTTGTTGCAACACTGGACATCCCCTTTGTTCTTGTGCAAGGGCACCACTGTACTCCACCTCCACTCCTCCGGCATCCTTTTGGTCCTGAAGATTACATTGAACAACCTGGACAGCCACTCCACTCCTGACCTACCCATGCATTTCTAGAACTCCACCGGGATTTCGTCTGGCCCGGTCGCTCGACCCCTACTCATCCTACGCAAAGCCCCCACGACCTCCTCCACCCTAATGCGCCTGCAGTACCCAAGGTCTCTATGACGCTCTGAATGCCCCAACTCCCCTAGCTCTATGTTTCGGTCCCCCTCCTCGTTAAGTAGGTCTCGAAAGTACGCCTGCCACCTCTGCTTGACTTGAGACTCCCCCATCAAAACTTTACTATCCTCATCCTTGATGCACCTAACTTGGTCTAGATCTCGCGCCCTCCTTTCCCTTACTTTAGCTAACCGGAATAACTTCCTGTCTCCGCCTTTCTCCCCCAATTCCTCGTACATGCGACCAAACGCCGCATTTTTAGCTTCAGTGACCGCCAGCTTCGCTTCCTTCCTCGCCACTTTGTAGCTCTCCCTATTCACTCTCCTTTCATAAAGGTTCAACTTTAGTAATTCCTTGTTACTCTTTCAGCAGAAGTAACTGTCTCAAGTTTCAGCCATAAAAGTAACGATCTTTATTAATTTAAGAGGCAGGAGTTATTTTTTCTTCTTTTGCACAAGTGAACTATAACCTATTACGAGTCTTGTGAGATGATTTATGTTCCTAGAGCTAGAATCAAATGATCAACTTATGATATATCAACAAGAGGAAAGAATAAGTGCAAAAGCAACTGTTACTTTTGTTATTTTTGACAACTCAATTTTCACAATACTTGAGGGTCTTCCTTAAAAACCCTCAAATTTAGATAGGTTAGTTGTCCAAGAAATGGGTTGTTCATCATTCCACGAATGCTAAAGTTGAATTTTTCTCTAAGGCAAATCAAGAAGTTGTTAAGTCATTGTCATAGACAACCAATCATATTTGGCCCTACTACTAATTAAATTAGTAGTATAATCCATTTTAAATGTAGAACTAATAAAAAATATGATGCTATACATCATTTGGTTATATTGCTTGCTTTTAATTTCCTACTAAAGATGGTCGTCTCAATGATGTTGCTTCTGTATATGAGACGAGCAAAAATTAGAATATGCAGTCTAATCAAGTTGACAATTTCTATCATGGGCCAGCAAATTAATGACAAAGTTGGGATAGTATTATTTTCCACTGTACTAACCGCCTAACTAATTGTACTGCTCCTTAATTAATTATCTACTGCTGACGGTTATAACCAATGGACGTGAGCAGGTTAGCTTATTAGCTTCAAGTTTAATCGAATCTAGTATTTCGTCTTGGAACATGAGATATATGTGAAACTAAACTTTAACAAATATTGCATTCTGAACCTATAATTTCAAAAGTCCAATGAGAGTGAAAGGTCGAACTCATCGAGTTTAAATGTGAATCTGCCAAAGAAGGCAAGTGGTGGGGATTAGTTTGAGTGGTAATATCAATTGAGTCACTGGAATACTTACTAATGACCCATTTACAGCAGCTATCATATATTAGCTGGAGTGAAGAGTTTACAGACGATCAAGTCAAAACTCAATGTTTTAAGCAATAATTGTTGATACTCTAGTCAACAACTAATTAAAATCAGGCTTTATAGGTGGTTATGGGTTTCTTTAAATAGATGAATCGTATTTTGGCTGGTAAATATTACTACAATGTTTGTTTTCCAGGGTCATGATAAAATTAATCTTGTCTCTTTTTTCTTTTTCCTTTTCTCTCTCTCTAAAGTTTCTTGATCCATTCTAGAATTATAATATTGCAATGGCTTGTACACTCCTAGTTAAGCAATGACAATTAATTATTGTCCTTGGCAATGTGCCCTATGACTTGAATTCCTCATTTCCATGTTCATGCATAGTAAATACGTAGTATACGGTTAAATCGGGTTTGCCCTTTTTATGCGACTGATTGAGGCTGGAGCATGATTAGCTGAGGATCAGCTCCGACTTATATCAAACTACAATGCAGAGTTAGGTTGTCAAGCTCGAGACCAAGAGACCGATTAAGATCGAGACCGATTAGAACCGGGACCGACCAATATTGAGATTGACCAAGATCGGGACTGAATAAGATTGAGATCGAGGGAAGCTTACTGGGTCAAATAGCGGAATGACGAAATATCCACAATCGGGTGAGGATCACGGTGCAAATTTCGGCACGTATCAAGAAGAGGCCGATTAGTTAGCCAATCATGAGATTTCTTACTGTATTTAGAATTGTACCAAGAATATGACTCCCCCTACTATATCAAAGGGGTCTAATTATTTATAAAAGACATCATATTCACGTTACAAAAGCAATATATTCACTTTCTCTTAAGCTCTCAACATTCCTATTAATTTGCTCATACTTTCTGGAAAAATAGTCACTTGATTCGAGGCAAGCTATACATTTTGTTTGGTTTGTTTTATTTATATTTGCAGTTAATTTCAGTAGCCATTTACGTTTTCTCACAATTTGTGCCAAGTGAATCACTTGTCCTTAAAATCACAGTATAAATTCAATTGTTATCCGTTTTTAGGGTAAACAGTTTAATGCCCACAGTGGGGCTAAGGATAATAGTGATTGCCTGGTACAATTTTTGTAGCACACACTATTTTACGCTTGTTCTTTGAAGTTTCTTTGATTACAGGATTAAAAAATGTCAAACTCTCAGTCAGCGCCACAACACATTGACAATTATCTTAGCCACCACGACGAAAATGAGAACATTGCACCAGGAAACATTGTACCCCCTGCTGGCCTGGATGGAGCTCCGGTTATAGACCTGATCAACGTCAGTTCAGATGTAGCCATCAATGGAAATGCGGCCGTCGTTCCCGAAAGAACCATTCGTGGGGGTACCCGATCAGCTACACAGAATACACATAGCGATGAAGATGGCGGGATTATACTGCGGGTAATCTTCGAAATGTTGTAGGCCAAACATGCAGCAATAGCTCAGCTCCAGAATCAGAACCAAACACCAAGCAGGGTCGAACTCGAGCCATCCCGAGAAGTTATACACAGGCTCGAATCGACTTCGAGAAAATCGAACGAGAAAGAATCGGAGACGAATCCTGCTATTATAAAGAAGAATTGGCAAAACGGATCGAGATGGGGGGAAAAGAAGATCGAGGAAAATGATAAGAAGGTGGAAACCTATAACTCTAGGGTCGACTAAATCCCGGGGGCACCACCAATATTGAAAGGACTAAATTCTAAAAAGTTTGTACAGAAACCTTTCCCCCTAAGTGCGGCTCTGAAACCAATCCCCAAGAAGTTCCATATGCCCGATATTTCTAAGTATAACGGGATGAATGATCCAAATGAACACGTCACCTCGTACATGTGTGCCATCAAAGAAAATGACTTGGAAAATGACGAAATTGAAGTCGTACTGCTGAAGAAATTCGGGGAGACTTTATCGAAGAGTGCCATGATATGGTATCATAATTTACCGCCTAATTCTATTGATTCGTTTGCTATGCTCGCAGATTCTTTTGCAAAGGCACACACCAGAGCCATTAAGGTTGCAACAAGAAAGTCAGACCTTTTCAAGGTAAGGTAGAAGGACAAAGAGATGCTCAGGGAATTCGTATCTCGGTTCCAAACGGAGAGAATGGATTTGCCATCGGTCATCAACGATTGGGCTATTCAAGCTTTCACTCAAAGCCTCAATGCTCGGAGTTCCATAGCCTCACAACAGTTGAAGCAAAATTTGATCGAGTATCCAGCTGTCACTTGGGCCGATGTACATAATCGGTATATGTCGAATATCATGGTCGAGAACGATCAACCGGGGACTCCTTCCAGGTCCGTTTATCCTAACAGGCCCGTGGATAGAATCAAGAGGGATATCGACCGAGAACCAAGGTCGAATAGAGATCGATATTAACCGTATAATGGAGACCATAGAGGCAACGGATCTAAGTGAAACTTTGCACGAAACGAAAGGAGAAATGATCTAAGTCAGAGTTCACCGAGACTTATGAGCAAGAGTGGTTTCGACAGGGATGTTGGGTCAAAAGAAGCACCACTGTTGTCAGAATATAACTTCAACATAGATACATCCGCCATCGTATCGGCCATAGGGCGTATCAAAGATACTAGGTGGCCTCGACCTCTGTAGACCAATCCGGCCCGGAGAAATCCCAACCAAATGTGCAAGTATCATGAAGTCATGGCCATAAAATAGAAGATTGCAGGTTGCTAAGGGAGGAAGTAGCCCGATTGTTCAACGAGGGTCATCTTCAGGAATTCTTAAGCGATCGGGCCAAGAATCACTTCAAAAACAGAGATTCCAGTAGTCAGAACGAGTAGGAGGAACCACTACACGTGATTCATATGATTGTTGGAGGGGTCGATACTTCTCAAGAACCAGTATTAAAACGCACCAAGGTGTCAATCACAAGGGAGAATCGAACTCAGGATTACGTACCGGAAGAAACCTTGTCTTTCAATAATGAGGAAGCATAAGGGATCGAACAACCTCACAATGACTCACTGGTAATATCTGTACTTATGAATAAGACTCAAGTTAAACGTGTTTTGATTGATCCAGGTAGCTCGGACAACATAATTCGATAAAGGGTCATAGAACAGCTTAGCCTATAGGATTAGATTGTACCCGCGGCCCGAGTTATAAATGACTTCAATATGGCATGTGAAACCACCAAAGGAGAAATAACTTTTCTAGGAAACGTGGCCGGGACCATCCAAGAAATGAAGTTCCATGTGATCGAGGCTGATATAAGGTATAATGCCCTATTCGGTAGACCATGTATCCATAACATGAGGGCACTACCTTCGACTCTTCACCAGGTTCTGAAATTCCCAAAGCTAGGGGGATTCAAAATAGTCTACAGGAAGCAACCCGCCGCCAAGGAAATGTTTGTCATCGACGAAGTGATACAGATATCGGCGCTCTCATCAACAAAAGAGTCAAGTTCGAAAGGAAAGCAAAAGCTTAAATAGCAACCACAGACACCGGCCTCGACCCAACCGGGGGAGCAGAGGACTTATGAAGATGATGAATATATGGTACCTCGATCCTTCATAATCCCTGATGATTCCGACGCCACAAAATCAACGGCCGAAGAGCTGGAACAGATCATACTGATCGAGCATCTGCCCGTTCGAAAGGTATACCTGGGTACAGAGTTAACTCCCGAGCTCAAGAAAAAACTTATTCAATTTCTTATAGCTAATGTGGATTGTTTTGCCTGGTCCCATCTTGATGTGACAGGGATCCCACCGGAGATCACTACTCATAAACTAAGCTTGGACCCGAAATTTTGCCTGGTGAAATTAAAAAGGAGGCCTCAGTCCGAGGTCAAACACACTTTCATCAAAGACGAGGTAACCAAACTTCTCAAAATAGGATCCATCCGGGAAGTAAAATATCTCGAATGGTTAGCAAATGTAGTAGTAGTCCCTAAAAAGGGAAACAAGCTTAGGATGTGTGTAGACTACAAAGATCTAAATAAAGCATGCCCCAAGGATTATTTTCCTTTGTCTAACATCGATCGCATGATCGATGCCACGGCTGGCCACAAGATCCTCAGTTTTCTCGATGCCTATTCTGGGTACAACCAAATACAAATGAACCCGTAAGACCAGGAAAAAACTTTGTTCATCACTAAGTATGGTACCTATTGTTATAATATAATGCCATTCAGACTAAAAATACCTAGTAAACCGAATGTTCGAAGAACAAATAGGGAAATCTATGGAAGTTTATATTGATGACATGCTAGTTAAGTCCTTGCGAGCAGAGGACCATTTGAAGCATTTGCAGGAAACTTTTAGTATACTGAAGAAATACAACATGAAGCTCAATTCGGATAAATTTGCGTTTGGGGTCAGGTCCGTCAAGTTTCTCAAATTCATGGTGTTGAATCGGGGAATCGAGATCAACCCCAATAAGATCAAAGCAATCGAGGATATCGCGGTATTAGATAATGTGAAGGTCGTACAAAGGCTAACCAGGCACATTGCAGCCCTGGGTCGTTTCATCTCAAGATTGTCCGACAGAAGTCATCGATTCTTCTTGTTGCTGAAAAAGAAGAACAACTTCACATGGACCCTAGAATGTCAACGAGCTTTGGAGGAACTTAAATGATACTTGTAGAGCCCGCCAATGCTTCACACATCGAAGGCAGACAAACAACTTTACTTATATCTGGCAGTATCGGAGATAGCAGTAAGTGGGGTCCTAGTCCGAGAAGAAAAAGGTACACAATTCCCTATCTATTATGTTAGTCAGACCCTAGGTGAAGCCGAAACTAGATATCCTCATCTAGAAAAGTCATCACTCACTTTGATAAGCGCCTATAGGAAACTAAAACCATACTTTCAATGTCATCAAATATGTGTTGTAACAACTTATCCCTTTCGAAATATTTTGCATAAACCCGAGCTTTCAGGGCGATTGGCCAAATGGGTCGTAGAACTTAGCGGCTATGATATTGAGTATCGACCCTGAACATCCATCAAATCTCAAATCTTGACAGTCTTCATGGCTTACTTCACGCCGGCCCTAGTGCCCGAGGTTGAAAGAGAATTATTAGTCAACTCGGGTACATTTTCGGGCATTTGGACCCTCTTTACAAACGGTGCTTCGAACGTAAAGGGTTCTGGACTCGGCATCGTAATGAACCACATGAAACATAGGAAACATGCTTAGACAATCTATTAGAACTGTAAAACTGACTAACAACGAGGCCGAATTCTTGAAGTAGCAAAAGGCTTGAGAGCAGAGGTGATCGAAGCCAAATGCGACTCCCTCCTCGTTGTGAATCAGGTTAACAGAACCTTTGAAGTTTGAGAGGAATGAATGCAAAGATACTTGGATAAGCTACAAGTAACTCTACACCGGTTCAAAGAATGGACTTTGCAACATGTGCCTCGAGATCAAAATAGTAAAGCCGATGCCCTTGCAAATCTAGGCTCGTCGATCGAAGACATTGAGCTCAATTATGGGGTTGTTGTACAACTAATGAGGTCAATGGTCGAAGAAGGCCACACTGAGATAAACTCCACAAGCTTGACCTGGGATTGGAGAAACAAATACATAGAATATTTGAAGAACGGGAAACTTCCTTCGGATCCAAAGGAATCGAGGGCCCTACGCACGAAGGTAGCCCGATTTGGCTTGTCCGAAGATGGAACTTTACTCAAAAGGATGTTCGACAGTCCGCTAGAGATATGTCTGGGACTGGGAGATACCGAGTATATTTTGAGGGAAGTCCACGAAGGCACATGTGGAAACCACTCAGGCATCGAATCGCTGGTTCGAAAGGTAATCAGAGTCGGCTATTACTGCATTGATATGGAAAAAGAAGGGAAGGAGTTTGTGCAAAAATGTGATAATTGTCATAGGCATGCTTTGATGATTCATCAACCCGAGGACCTGATGCATTCAGTTTTATCCTCATGGCCATTCATGAAATGGAGGATGGATATTGTCGGCCCTCTTCCATCGTCACCAGGTAAGGCTCAATTTGTTTTATTTATGACTCACTATTTATGTAAGTGGGTTGAAACACAGGCCTATCAGAAGGTCAGGGGGAAAGAAGTCATAGACTTCATTTGGGACCACATCGTATGTCGATTCGGAATACCATCCGAAATTGCATGTTACAACGGAAAGCAGTTTATTGGCAGCAATGTGACCAAATTTCTCAAAGTCCTTAAGATCAAAAGGATCTTATCAATACCTTATCACCCTAGTTGGAATGGGCAAGCCGAATCAACCAACAAAATCATAATTCAAAACCTCAAGAAAAGGTTGACCGAAGCCAAAGGAAAATGCATAGAAGTCCTGCCCAAAGAAGTTTGGGCATACCGCACGTCTTTGAAGTCCAGTACCGGGGCTACCCCATTCTCTTTGGTTTATGGCGCTGAAGCTTTAATACCGATTGAAGTTGGGGATGCAAGCATCAGATTTCGATATGCAACGAAGGAATCAAATGACGAAGTCATGAATACGAGCTTGGAACTATTAGATGAATGGCGTCAAGCTGCCTTTGTTTGATTAGCTGCCCAGAAACAACGAATCAAAAGGTATTACAATCGAAGGGCCAACCTCCGATATTTCAACATGGGGGACTTGGTACTAAGGAAGGTCACGTTAAACACCCAAAATCCAAATGAAGGAAAATTGAGTCCGAACTAGGAAGGGCCGTACCAGATTCTCGAGATTACTGGGAAAGGTTCCTATAAGCTCAGAACGATGGACGGAGTACAACTACAGAATAATTGGAACGTAACTCATCTCAAACGATATTACTGCTGAGGTACGAACCCATTTTAATTCTTTCTATTTTTTTTACTAACACTTGCAGGTTATCGACGAGGAGCGGTACGAAGCCTTTAGGTCTGAAAGCATGCGTTGCACTCTTTTTCCCTTGAACCGTTTATGTCCCAAATGGGTTTTTTGGCAAGGTTTTTAACAAGGAAACAATGGATCATGCTACCTTAGATTGAAGGCAGATCACGAATCGGTATAAAAAACTATGTTTATAGTATCCGAGATTTCTGTGCGATCAACCTCAGGGGGGGGGGGGGGGG